>VUJU01000453.1:0-24225 GCA_009835225.1 Aphis craccivora
AACTGGTAAAATTTTCAAGTATCTACGACTTATACTTTTTGAATAATAACAAATATTTAAAACCGTTTGAGGATAAATCGTTATCGTTACGCTATTTCGTAAAAATTGTAAATTCAAACGCGCTTTATTTTTCCTATAATAATGCTTTGAGTTTTCTCTACAGATACTTGAAGGAAAACTTATGGAAAACTTAGTGTTGTATATTTAATCCTTAATTATTAACACAAAAAATTTTATGATTTTTTAAATTCAAAATTACTTGCAAATTTTCGCGTTTTCGACAGATTTCGTAAAAATTTGAACTATAAACGCTTATAAAAAAAAATTGTGACTAAGGATTTTTAATTTTTTTAGCTACAATAAGAACAACTCATAAGGAACCTTGTATTAAATTTTCAAGTTTTTTTGGCCATTCAAATTTTTTTTATCGACAGTTCAAAAAAAAATTCTCATAAAAATCGAAAATTTCTATGGTCTACCTATTAATAACTCAAAAAAGTCAAATATTTTTGAAAATTTCAAGTGTTTACAGTGATTAGTTTTTGAATTACAACCATATAAAAAAATCGATTTGGTCGAAAACTGGTTTTACGTAAAAATTCCCGTTTTTCCATCATTTTTTGTTTTTGTTTTTCTCGATTTTTTTGAAAACTGTTGGAAAATGTTAACTTTTGACCTCTATAATGCTCCAAGGATATTCACTTATACATCAGAAACCACCCCCAAAGTTTAAAATTTTAGCATTATTTCAACTAGTTATGCTGTACACAGACACAAAAAAAAAAACACGCATCATTGTAAAATCAATACATTCATTACTTCGTTCAGAATCAAAAATATGGCAGTATTAATAGTACACATAAAAAAATAATGTTATTATATTTATATAAAAATTACAGATACCTATGAAATCAACAGAGTAGTTACTATACGGCACTGGATCTAAGTATGTAAGCGTTACATCGATACATACTCACTACTCACTACTCAGTGCTAAATTAGTAATTAATAATTACTAACCTTAAACGTTTTTCTATAATATTTGTATCTTCAATGGTGTTTTTTTCTTGAAGCCCATTAAATACTTGTTCTTGATTCTCCCAAAAATCATCGCAAGCATCATTCGAATGATAATTTTCAGATGAACTTTTTTCTCCTGAAAAATTATAAATAATGATTTAAAAATGTAAATAGTTGATTATTTTTAGTAAAAAACTAGAAATATTATTATCATATTCAATACTATCTAAAATTTTACTAAAATATTATTCTAGGGCTAGAATTTATATGCAACAGCATGTTTTTTATGCGAATTCTGGTTATTGATTTTGTCAGTAATCTCCACGAATCACCTCGTGATGAGATAGATGGTGGTATTTTTATTTTGCATGTTTTTATATATTTTAGATAAAATATGTATTATTGCATAAATTGAATGAAATTGATATTATTTCATGTTTCGATTTTAATAATACGAAAAATGCATATTTCATAGTATATTTCGAAATTAATATTTATAATTTAATATTAATATCTCGTTTTTAATCCAAGCGCCGCTGATTAATGTACTTACAATTTTATTTTTAATTATATATTATATTAAAACAGACAAATTATTTGTGTAACTATATTTTTGTGTTACTCTTATAAAAATTTAAATGCATATTTTTGCATTATTTAGTAAATAAAATAGATATTTTACAATTTTTTATTGCATACAAATCCTAGCCTTGCATTTATTACCTATTTAGTATAATATACAACTTGAAAATATATTATTATAAAAATTAAATATTAATAATCAGGGTTTATTGGAGTATGCAAAAAAATATTCATTTCTCAATGCCAAGATATCCAATCTAAAATTTGAATGTGCATATTTTTATAAGTTTCGTAGGATTAGAGAGAAGTCCTTTTTTAGGGTTTTTTTCGGTTTTTTCCCCATATTTTAAAAAAACTTCAAATTTCAAACAAAAACCACAACTGGTGTATGTTTCACGTTTCTACGACTAATAATTTTTAACTATAACAAAAATTTTGAATTATTTGATAGGAAATCGTTATTTTACGAGTACATTTTGGATTTCGTAAAAATTATAATTAAGTACTATAATTTTTTTTTTTTAATTGGCCAACGCTTAACTTTTTTTATAAATATTGTTAGATAAACGTATGGAAAATCTTGTATTACATTTTCTACTCTTAGTTATACTTACAAAAGTTTTTTTATACATTTTTAATTGCAAAATTATTTGTAAATATTCATGATTTTAACGAATTTTATCAATATTTACTTCAAACGCTAATAAAAAAAAAAAATTGTGCCTATTTATTCTTAATTTTTTAATCACTTTAAGGCTAACTTATGAGAAACTTTGTATTACATTTTAAATTAATTATTTGATTTAGCTAAAACAAAATTATCGACATCTATAAAAAAAAAAACAACTAAACAAAGACGAACATTTTAAATGCCTATAAATAACTTTAACATATTAAGCGAAATGTTTTGAAAATTAAACCTACTACTTACGTCTATAAGCATATTAAATGTTATAATATATATATAAACAATACACATAAATTTTAGATGATTATTATTTATTAATATTTTTTTCAAAGATAAAAAAAGATTAAATATTATATTTTTTATAATATTATAGTAGGTAAACAATGAAAGGATAATACTGTATAAATGTATAATATTAGTACAAACGTTATCCTTTGTAGTCTGTAATGCGTGTGAAGTGAACTGTAAGTATTTACAGTTATTTTCCATATTAATTGAAAAGAAATTAAACTATTTTTAATTTTTAGAAAATCGTTTAGAACTTTATCGTCTATCGTGTTGTCATACAAAAAAATGCCAGCATTCACAATCTTTCCACTATCTTAAACAAAAAATTCAATAATAGTTCCTATTTTTAATATTCATAGAACGATGTGTAAATTTATTCAAACTTTTAAAAATGATTTCAAATTAACTCTAGGTACACCCTGCAAAAATCTAACTAATACATATTACATAACGCAATCAAAAGTGTATTTAAAATGAAGTACCTACCTATATACCAGGGGTGGCTAAACTTTTTTTAGTCACGATCTACTAAAACTATTTACTTCACCTTTAAGGATTGACTTCCATAAAAATTTTTTTTATTATTAAACTATAATATTATTATTAAGAAACATAAAGGCGCGTGGCCCTAAAAATAAATTCTAACATGATCGACTGTTTGACCGCCCTTGCTATATACCTAGTATCTATGGGCTATGAAAATCTATAATATGCGTCACTTTTGTGGGTGGGGGATATCAACAAGTCTGTCTCAACAAAATCACGAATTCCGAGTAGACACCTGTTGTGGAGGTAGTCTTATGGCCAATAGTGAAGTTCGATCAGTCATCAGTATTCAGTCATTCAGTGATCACTAAATCAGTTTATACTATAAAGTGAATAGTTTACGACATTGTAGCTACGAATAGGACGATTTTTTCAACTTCACTATACATCGTATTATTCGTATTATTTTAAAGCAGTTCATCGTGAGTGACAGTTATTTTGTGATTGTAGTTCATTTACGGTTACAAACACACGGCACACAAAGAACAATTATTGTATATTATGAAGCACAAGTAATCATCGGAAAGTGTTAAACAGGACATTATAATATTACTGCAGTTTTTTAAGCACCAGCTGAAGTGCTGAACTTTGAGTACATTTTATTGAATCGAAACATAGATAAGTATAATCACAGAATAGTATAATATCGAATCGAAATAATCGAATGCCCAACACTGAGAAAGGTGAACAATATTCTATTTTAAAATCAGATCAGCACACCTGTCCCTTTTAAACGAGGTTATCAACAGTGTCGGCACTGTAATTTATAGTAAGCAGATATGAAGTTAGTGAACACCATATTTATGATTTATCACAATAAATCACTAATCAATTAATACTTAATAGTCAACACTCGTCGACGTATAATCCATATTATTTATTTATTTATTTATTTTTGTAATATAATATATATTATAATAATATAATATTAGATTATAATCGTGATTAATACTCAATACTTAATATTAAAATTGAACCTTCACCACTGATGAGTAATGGTGTAAGAGCATTCTACTGTAGACCTAAAGTCTACACGAATTCAAGATGGATTATTTACTAGCGAGTATGACTGTTGAACAAACATTATAATATTATTTACTATAATATTTTAACCTTGGCTGGCAGTTATATAACTATTAATCATTAATTGTAGAATATATAGATAACGAACATAATCTCGGATACATTAACGTATTTAATATTTAATTGACAGTGAAAAATAAATCAAAATATAAACAAATATTTATTAATCCAGAAATTAACAACAACAATAGAAAAATTGTTTTTCACAATGTTTTCAAATTGTGTAATTTCTAGAAATATTCAGCATAGCTGTAAATTATTAATCGTTGGTGGAGGTTCTGGAGGATGTACGATGGCAGCTAAGCTCTCAAAATATGAACGTGATGTGATCATATTGGAGCCAAATGACACTCACTACTATCAACCTATGTTTACATTGATTGGTGGTGGTATGAAAACTATATCCCAGTCTCGTTCTTCCACAAAATCAGTGATTCCAAAAAATGTAAATTGGATCCAAGACAGAGTCAAAAGTTTTAATCCAAAAGTTAATATTGTAACAACATCAAATGGAGACATAATTAATTATGATTATATGGTAGTGTCTATTGGATTGCAGTATAATTATGATCAAATTATTGGCTTAAGAGAAGCTCTTGATGAAAAAGATAGTGGAGTATGTACAAACTACTCATCTCAATATGTGGAAAAAACTTATCAAATTTTGCAGAATTTCAATGGTGGAAACGCAATATTTACATTTCCTAATACACCAATTAAATGTGCTGGGGCTCCTCAAAAAATTATGTATATTACTGAAGACTATTTAAGAAGAAATGGTAAAAGAAACAAGGCTAATATTATATACAAGACATCCACACCTGCAATATTTGGAGTTAAAAAATATGCACAGAAGTTACAACAAATATGTAATGCACGTAATATCGAAGTTGGCACAAGACAAAATTTAATAAAAATAGATGCTACCCAGAATAAAGCCACTTTTGAATTTCTTGACATACCAAATAAAACTGAATCATTGGAATATTCTATGCTTCATGTTACTCCACCAATGGGTCCACCAGATGTTCTAATAAAATCTAGTCTCAGCAACAGTGCTGGGTATTTAGATGTTGACCCTTATACATTACGTCACAATGTATATGGGAACATATTTGGAATTGGAGATTGTACAAGTTGTCCAACATCAAAAACAGGAGCAGCAGTAGCAGCACAAAGCATTATTGTTCTTAAAAACATAATAAATGTGATGAATGGTAAGAACATCAAAGATAAATATGATGGGTACACGTCTTGTCCATTAGTTACTGGATATAGCAAATGCATTCTAGCAGAATTTGATTATAACCTTAAGCCATTAGAAACATTTCCAATAAACCAAGGGAATGAGCTGCGTAGCATGCTTTTAATGAAGAAACACGCACTGCCATTTATTTACTGGAATATAATGCTTAAAGGTTATTGGAATGGTCCTAAAATGATAAGGAAAATCATGCATTTTGGCCTTGATTAGATCAAAAAACATATAATGTAATGTAAAATATTAATACTTATGGGATAGAAATAATCATAATTGTTTTGGTGCCAATAACTTTAGTTATTTATTAATACTAATTATTAATAAGTACTATACCTAATTTATTTAATTAATAATAGTTATTATTTCACATACTATGAAAAAGATATATTATTTATAGTTATTATTTATTGTATGTGGTACTGATACCTTAAAACATTGTATACTAAATATTATATTTAAAAAAAATAATCTTGGTACAAAAAGTACATTGATCATTTTTACAAATTTAAGGTTAAAGTAGTAGAATAAAAATGTTAATTACCTGTGTTTTGGGTGTCAATAAAACGTGATTTATAACCAAATTCAGAAGTATCTAGTATTGTATCATTAAAATCTGGTAAATTATTGTTTTCAGTTTGAGGTGTATCATCTAAAAAATGTTAAACATTTTTAATTAATATTTACATAAAAACTACTACTTTCAAAATATATAATATTTATTTACTATTGGTGTATACAGTGTCTTCTTTATTAGCTTCAATTACAAGCTGTACTAATTCATCAACTTCAACAGATAAAACATCATGATCTTCAATCAAATGGCACTAAAATTTAAAATCTAAATAAATCTCATATATCATAGTAAATTTTTATAAGTATAAATCAATATCTGAGTCTTAGAGATATAGACAATGGAATTTATAGATCATTGAAAGTAATTTAAATATGGTTTTCAATAAAATAAACATATAATGATTTTTGATCATAAAAAAAGTAAAATATAGATGCAAAGTACTTACTCGAAGAACATTTACTGAATAAAATATATTGTCACATCCTATACATTTTGTTCTCAGTAAAGATTTAAGTGATGAATGATGGAAGTGATCATTTTTTTCATTATGTTCCAAAATAATTTTGACATTTAAGCAAAGAAATGGACATGAATCACAATAGTAAAATCCTAATCCGTTTATAGTCTTAAAATTTATAGGAGCGGCTGTTTTTTTTTCTTCTTTGCACAATGTTTTTTGATTTTCTGAAAATTCGCGAAAAAATGTTGACATTTGACTATTACCTAAGTCAACTAGATCATCGCTGTTTGAATTTTGAATAATATCAAAATCATTTGTCAAGTCACTAAAATTATTAAGTAAATTTAGTTGTGGTGGTCTAGTCGCTTCTGTTTTAGATATAAGCTTTTCGTCAGAGATTACTCTTACACGTTGTACAACCAATCGATCTCTATCTACAAGCCTCAGTGTTTGATTAGATGACTGTAGTTCGATTGATGACAACATATTGAATTTAGTTGTCAATAAAAAAAATTAAAGACTAAAGCTACCTAATTGTTATTGCTTAATATTTTTACTCATTAAAATGAGATCTGTTAGAGATTTTTGTTTTGATAAAACTCGAATTTGTTCGATATTTACAGAATCTAAAGCTAAATGCTTTCAAACAAAATAGATAATTAAAATATTTATTTTTAATAAGTAATTAATGAAACAACATTAAATTACTAATAAGTAAGAAACCAACAATACACTAATGAAACTAATAAAGTAATGAATAAAATAAATGTGTACTAAAAGACATTTAATTTTGAAAAAGTGAATAGTACTATAGTAGTAAAAATAAAATACGTTTTCGACGTTCTCGTTATTGTTATCCGTCGAGATAGATAAGAAATCTGTATCACAGAATAGATAATATTATAATAGGTCTATGATCCATACCACGGTTTAAGATATACAGTTGGTGGGAATCAGCTGATTTTTTTAGAACGTTTGGGCCATAGAAAAGAGATTAAGCCTTGTGATCGTTTATATGAGCCGATTTCCAACCTGAATATCTATTCTGTAATCGTGGTGATAATGAAAAATTGACAAACCTTATCTGATAATATTTAAGACTAGTCAAAATTATTTCTTTTTACATTATTCTTTATTTCTAAAAATTAAAATTTTAATTTCAATTTCAAAACTCATAAGTTGATAAATTGATAACTATAATATATCATATATCATATAATTAACCAAAATTCAACCTTTAGGAAATAATATGTACAATTAATTGTTAATAATTATTTGTATATATTAAATCAAACTGATTGCATTGATTATAAAAATGACATTTAGTGTGTTAATGGCAAAAAATGTTCAAAAATATTTCAAATTTATATTGGGTCCACAGACAATCAGATATTTTTCATCAAAACTGGCTGAAGAAGACTTAAAAGTAACTGATGATTGTTTAAAACGTCTTGAAGCTATTTGTGACCGAGATGAATTTCTTCGTCTCAGTGTTGAAAGCGGTGGCTGTTCTGGATATCAATACAAGTTTGAACTAGATAAAACTATTGCAGTAGATGATTGCATTTTAGAAAAGCAAGGTATTAAGATAGTTGTGGATACAACTTCCTTAAATTATATCAAAGGATCAACAATTGACTATGAACAACAGTTAATCAGAGCTGCTTTTAGATTAATTAGGAATCCAAAAGCACAGGATGGATGTTCATGTGGTGCATCGTTTTCTATAAAAATTGACTAATTGTATTTTACTTATTTGTGTTTTTAGTGTAAATAATAGTATAATATATAATATATTGTTATTGAATTTTTTTTTACATGGTTATAATATTTAAAAAAATATAGTATTTTTAAAATGTTTACATATATGAGTTATACCGTCAACTAGTTCATCTATTCACTAAAATTAATTGTTACAAATTTAACTGTATTTATGATATGATTAAATCATTCAACATATCACTTTTAAATTATCTAATAGATACTAAATAATCATTAATGAGTTCTTAAAACATATTATGTATTTAGTTTTAAAAAAAAAGATACCATTTTTAACACTCCACCTAGAAAAGTAATACAATGAGTATTCACGGATGATCTATCTTCAAAAATCTAAAATATTAAGTGCTTATTTAACTTGCATATGATAATTTTAATAAAGGCTGCAAAATTTTTTTTATTTTTGAGTGTTGTAAGAAATATTTTTTTTAGACATAAATTATTGACTATTGTCATCTATAAAACTTGCGTAAAATAGGCAGGTACATCAGTGTGTAAAACGTGTATTTTTATAAATAGTAATAACTATAATCAGAATTCAGGGGTATACACTAGTTATTAGTATACCTATTATATATTATATAATTAATAATAGGTATACACTAGTAATTTTAAATAGTACTTTTAAAATATCAATATTTTTTTGCATAAATTAATTTGGAGCGTTATAACTTCTTTCAAAATATTATTTTTGGAAATTTCCTGAAATGAGTATACTTCTTAAATTATTTATTATATAATTTTCACAATTTTTGTTGTACGTTTAATTAGCATGATATATTTTTTTTTTTTTTAGTCAGTTCTATCTGATACACCCTGTATTTATTTATATTGGTTAACTCTGTTTATAAAAATGTAAGACGTGCTCAATGGTACCTATCTTACTATAAAAAAAAATAATACAATTATAAATAGTATAATAGTTATTGTTACGGACAATACGGACCACGTACGTCCGTATACTGATATTAGTGATATTCATATTACATATTAATATATTATATGGAGTGGTGACACAATACACATTTTAACATATAATATTTAATACAGGCATGCAAGGACAAGAAAGTGTGGAATATCTTATTAGTAAAATAATTAAACATTAAAAGTAGAAACACACGTCTCTTTGCTTAAAGTCGAAACTCGATGTCTCTTCGATAAGTCGTGTTTAAGAATACACACATAGTCTTTTCGGGACCTCTCGTATGACGTAGTTATCACCTACTCTTTTATGACATATCATATATTATAAGGGAGACCGAGACGGTAAGCGGAAAAAAAATCACCGGAAAAAACGTCCACAGTAAAATAGTCCCCGGAATAAAAGTTCCCAAACAAAAAAAATTATTAACAAATTTTATTTTATTATTTCAAAATTATTAAATAATTGAATCTATAAATAGTTTTTTTTTTTATTTAAAATAATTTACAATCTATACAAAAATTAGTACAATAAGTAAATTTGATATCTTATAATGGTTAGTGACAGGAGATTAATATTTATGGGCAGGCACTCAGCAGCACCCCTGACCGGGTACACTTTAAGTTATTAAATTTTTTTTTTTTTATTTTAGTAGGTCTCTAGGCCACTGTCTTTTGAGTCTTCTGCGTACGTTACCAGGAAGTGAATTGGAGGATAGTTGTTTTATTAATGGGTTACTGTGAGAGTTTAAGTTGTTGTGAAATTTAGAGTAATATAATTTTGCTAATTGATTGAGTGTAGGCATTTTTAGGTCTTTATGAAGATTATTGTTTGTGAAGTACCAAGGGGAGGATGTTATTACTCGTAGGCAGATGGATTGGAAGGCCTGAAGCGTTTTGATATTGGATGGCTTTGCAGTGCCCCATAACTGAATACCGTATGTCCAAACTGGTTGGATTATCGATTTATAAATGATAAGTTTATTGTGCAGGGAAAGTTTGGATTTTAGGAGTGGTTTAAGTATATGAAGTCTAGAGTTTACAGTTTTACGTTTATGTTTAATGTGTGGGCTCCAGGTTAGTCGTTTATCTAGGATTAGACCAAGATATTTTACATCGTTTGCCGCTGGAATTATTAAATTATTTAGTGTAACAGGTGGAGCATCGAGATTTCTTAATGTGAAGGTTACTTGGACAGATTTAGTTTCATTTATTTTGATTTTCCACCTGTTTGCCCATAGGCTGATCATATTTAAGTGGTTTTGGATCATTTCACTGGCTGTAACGTGGTTTTTGTGGGAGGCAGTTATTAGCGTGTCGTCAGCGTATGTACCTAGAGAGGTATAGAAGGTCTTGGGTATGTCATGGGTGAAAATTGAATAAAGAAATGGTGCGGTGTCGCTTCCTTGTGGGACTCCAGCTTTAATAGTATAACGTGTTGAGTAGGTGGTGTTTAGCCGGGGAGTAAAAGAACGATTTGACAGGTATGATTTAATTAAAAGAAAATAAGGAGTGGGTAAGAACTTTTTAAGTTTATACAATAGACCATCATGCCAAACCCGGTCAAAGGCTTGGGAGATGTCTAGGAATACTGCTGTACAAAATTGTTTTTTTATAAATAGTTAAAAAATAGTTTTAAAATACATTTCATATATTTAAAAAAAAAATTTTAAATACATATCACAAATTTAGTCACACTTTAAACTTATATTATGTCCTATACTAGGAATACTTAATACTTAATTCTCCCCTAGTAAATTGTTCACATACATTTTTTAGCCAAGTTGGCATTATATGTCCTTTATGTGGCCGTTTGTAAGTTAATTGCCAAATTTCGCTCTATCTTAATTTAGCTTTATCAGCCCTCATCTCGTTTTTAATATTTTTTAATAATTTCCATTTTGATAGATTTGTATGCCCAACCAAATGATTAAATCTATTATTCCATCCTTCACACATGTTGTTGATTCTATTACCATCTATTACTTTTGTGTACATTCCACATTTGTGGAGGGCATTGAGAAGGAAGTTTTTTTACAAGGTAACGAGGTTTCTTATAAGTTGCTCTTATTGTAGCTAAAAAAAATTAAAAATCGTTGGTCACAATTTTTTTTATGAGCACTTTTATAGCATATTTTTACGAAATCTGTCGAAAACAAGTAATTTTGAAGTTGAAAAATCATAAAATTTTTTGTGTTTAGAACTAAAGATTAAAAATACAGCATTAAGTTTTCCATAAGTTTTCTCGAGTAGTTATAGAGAAAACTCGAAGTATCATTATAGGAAAAATTTTAAGTGCGTTTGAATTTTAAATTTTTACGAAATAGCGAACGACAAGGATTTATCCTCAAACGATTTTAAATATTTGTTATTTTTCAAAAAGTATAAGTCGTAGATACTTAAAAATATTATCAATTATTTAGATTTGCATTTTCTTTACATGGTTTAATTTTCAAAATATTTTCAATTTTTTTTGAGCTATTTATAGACAATTGAAATTTTAAATTTTATATGAATAAGTGTCGATAAAAATTGTTTGGCCCAATCGAAATACTTGAAAATTTAATACTAAGTTCCTCATAAGTTCTTCTTGTAGTGATTAAAAAATTATAAAAATATATAGGCACAATTTTTTTTATTAGCATTTGAAGTTCAAATATTGACCAAAATTCGTCAGTCATGAATATTTGCATATTATTTTGTACCTAGGTATAATTCATAAACATTTTTGTATAAGTAGCTAAGAATTGAAAATTCAATACGAGATTTTCCATAAGTTTAGCTTAAAATAATAATTATAAAAGAACTTAAATTTTGATGTATTCAGGCCATTAAAACATAAACCACCTTTTTCACTAACCACTGGAAATTATATCCTTAGCTGACAAATCTACGTTCAGAATCGTTTTTCGTATAAAAATATAATAATAGTAGTATAATCAGTGGCCAGTGCCTGATTTAGGGGGATACCTGGGTCACTAGTCACCGGCCCCAATTTGGAGCGGCCTTCAAATGTTTTGCTAGTTTATATTTTTTTTTTATTGAAGAATTATAAAATTTAAAAAAAAAGAATAATATTATCTATGATATTGACTTCGTACATTAATTAACGCTATTAATTATATAAGATAATTAATAACATTATATGAGGCCTCTTTTTATTTAAATCCCCGGCCCCAAAATTTGTAAATCAGGCTCTAAGTATAATAGTATAATGATAATAACCATTGGATTCAAATTTAACCCTCCTATAATATAATATAATAGTGATCCACACGGCACCTAATGTACCTACAGCAGAGCGGTACCCACTTACCCGCTTTTTATTTTTAATGACAACTTTTTAAAATTTTAGAATTTTTTTAGCTGGGCCTTCATGAGAAATACTTACGTTTTATTAATAATTACTAAATTTTGGACTAATTAGTTCCAATAAAAAATAATAAAAAAAGTACCGGGGACGTTGTTTCCGGGGACTTTTTTCCGATATTCCTAACTGTCTGCCGAGTTCTTATCTCGGTGAATACCGGAAAAAATGTACAATGTAGGAGACGGTTAGGATATCTATGACACATCGACACTCTGAGGTGGTCGTAACACCACTCATCATCTTTTTATATATAATTTATATAACTTATACTTGAACAAACACGACGTACTCATTTCGTACGTTGATACATAAATCGACGATCGACCTAGTCGGGGCGCAATATTATTATTAAATATTTTAACCTATTAGGTATTTCAAAAATTATTAAATTTAAAGAATATTTTTACATAATTAATATTTATAATAATGTGTAGTACTTTATGTACTCGGTAGGTAGTACATGTAGACCATGTTTATATCATGTAAAGTATTATAAATCATGATGATATAGACATTAAGTATTAACAACCACGAATCCTAACGAACCTAGTCCACTTAAATTATTATAATTTTAAATTTATATGTATCTATCTTGATTTATTATAAGTTGGTAACAGGTAAATAAAATAATCAATTTAATGGTAAAATAATCTTTTTTGATTTTTCTGGAGTTAACAGTAGAGTGTAGAGAATAAATTAGAATTATTATAGATAATTATTATTATAAATCCCGAGAGGAAGCAATGCAAAAGCGGTCCCCTCCCGACTCCCGGTCGTCGGTTCAAAACGAAAAAAAAAAGGTCATTATTGATAGGTCACTATATATAGTCGTAGTTAGGATGTATTTTAAAATCAATGGTACCTAATACCTATTAGTAAATTTATGAAACATGAACCGTGATGGAATAAAAATGTAAAATGTAATTAATGGTAATAAAGATACTAAACAGTCGGTAAAATCACAGAACAATAATATAATAATATATGGTAAAATCGGGAATTTTCTAACTTTTAGTAGTTTTATGGTTAACACTGTTAAATAATACTAATATTCTTTGGGTTTTGGTTGATAAATTTATTTTTGGAAATTAATTATGATTATTATTTATTACTAGTGGAGTAGTAGCCTTTGGCTAGTTTGGCTCTTATCCTGTATGCTGTATTCCTGTTATCCATCAATTAATTCCTAATAAAGTATTTTACCTGTAATTTATAAAAGTAACAATAATTTAAAATTTAATTTCTACCGAACAGTAATTATTATATTTTCATTGAACTGTTATTTCTTGATAATAAAAGACTAAAATATTTTAATAGTATAATATTTAACATTAATTTGAACTGTAACAAAAACACTAAGATAAATATTTTGGTAAGTTATAAATTGTTTTTTTTTTCCATAATTGGACTGAACCATGTTATATATTTTAAAGATTTAGTTTTAATATTTTTGAATATCTTTAATAATCTTAAACTAGGTATTTGTATTATTAAGAATTGTAAAAATTTGTTGTACCTTTTTAAATTATTAAATAATTCTATAATAAATGTATTTTATATAAAAATACATTTTTTTTTTTTTATTATTAATTTAAGTACATTATAGTATGGGATAATGCACTAATGTACCCCTACAAAAGTATATTATCTTATACATAGTCTATAGATATATCGAAATACCTAACCTAGTGTTACTCCTACAGTATCAAAAAAACAAATACCTAATGTATATAATATTATGAAATCATAAGTAATTACTCATTAGTCATTAGTAAAACATGTTTGCTTTCTTCTTTTGACTTTTTTATCATTATCATTAAAAAAATACTTGTTCATATGATTTATGGATAATTTAACTTTCAGGTAATTATTTCTAAATATATAGTGCTATTTATTTTTTTCCACAAATGCAGTGTATTACTCATTTTTATTTCTTATTTTCAAAATGTGTTTCAAAATTAAGCTTCAAAAAAAAAAAAATGTATTCAAACATTTATAAACCAATTACAATAGTTATCTAGAAAAGAGATCTTTATCTTTTTTTTCAAAAGTAATTGTAATTTGTTGCAACTCTACATAGTTGCTAAAAGTGTTAATTAAAACGTTGAACATTTAAATAATAATTTATTGAAATATTTAGTTAATATAATTGCGTACCTATATTAAATTTTATATTTTTTATATATATATTTCAGTTACTTAACACAAAACAAAAACAATTTGTAATTGTGCATGAATAATTTATGAAACATAATTAAACAATTAGTTTAAATATTAACAAAAAATGTATTAAAAAGTAAAACAGTATAACCATATTCAAAAGAAACATCAACAATGGATGAATTGTGTGATAAAATGACTGTCATAAATGTCACACCTCATATTAGTGTAACAAATTATAAACAACTAGAATTATTGTTAGAATCAGAACCTGAACAAGTATTTGAATTTATCATAAATAACAACAATTTCAAACATACATTGAATCAATGTGTAGATATTACAGTACTCATACATTTGATGAATATATTTTCAAAAATTAAATTATTGCAATTAATTCAAACAAAATCTACTGTTTTAGAAGTTATATCTAATTCAAAATATTTTGAAAATTTAAATAATTATCTTATTGATATTACTAAACATAACAATTTAATTAGCAAAATAAAATTACAAGAATTCTTTGTTAACTGTAAAAGTATATTAGAACTTATTGTAAATTCAAAATCAAAAGCACTACTGAATGAAATAATAGAATTTATACAACCCATATTAACTGAACCAAATTTAATAGATATTCAAGAATTAATGTTGTTAAATGATGACTTGAAGACTAAAAACTTGTTGAAAAGTGTTGTGCATTATGATGTTAAGAGGTGGCCACAATGTTATAAATCCCTTTCTATTTATCCTGTAATTAAAGATATTATTGCAAAAAAAGTAATTTTGAGTCCAAATATAATGAAAGGGAGTTATGATAATGTAGAACATTATATTGATGTTCAATTTCGTTTACTCCGTGAAGATATTTTAGCTCCAATGCGAGTAGGTATTCAGTCCTATAGAATAATGAATAAAATCAACCAAAAATGTGTTACAAAAATGCCAAATATGCATATTTATTATGGGGCAAAGATTACAATAAATAATAAGGATACAGAAACCTTTTTAGTGCATTTTTTTACTAAAGAAGATTACTCAATTAATTCAAAAAGATTTATGTTTGAATCGTTATTAGTGTTTAGTAATGATAATTTTGATTCAATGTTTTTTGCTACAGTTATAGCAATGAAGCGACAAAAAGAATTACCAATTAAAACAATAATAATGCAACCTTTGGATAATAAAATATCTATTAAATTGAATTCTTCTTATACTATGGCGGAATCTGATGCATATTTTTTACCTTATATGTATAGTATGGATGTTTTAAAGACCTTTAACCATTATAATTTTCCTATGAAATCTTATATTGTATACGGAAAAAGTAAATCTAAAGTTCCAGCATACTTAAAATATAATTCAAAAATATATAATATTAATGGTTCACAGTTTGATATCTTAAATGATAAGCTTTGGCCAGATAACAAGGTTTTAGGACTTGACTGTGCTCAAAGAAAGGCTTTTAAAGCAGCATTAACTGAAGAATTTACTGTAATTCAAGGACCTCCTGGTACTGGCAAAACATACATCGGTCTTAGAATAGCCAGAAGTATTATAGAAAATATGTATGAAACAAATATACTTAAAAGACCAATTATAGTTGTATGTTATACAAATCATGCCCTAGATCAATTTCTTGAAGGATTAATTAATATCACTAAAAATATTACAAGGATTGGTGGTGGATGTAAATCTGCTATTTTAAAATCTCATGTATTAGCAAACATTAATAGTTCTGAAGCAAAGTTGCATTTGAAGAATTCATATGTAGTCGGTATTACTACTACTGGAGCTGCTATGAGACATTCTTTGTTGTTGGATCTAAAACCCCCTATAGGTTAGTTTAAATTTTAAATTTTATTAGTAAATTAATATTAAACTGCATGTTATACTATAATATTGTATTCAAAGTTTTTAGTTTATTTTTTTACTTGTTAAGTAATATTATATAACTGTTTTAAAATTTGCAGTTATTGTAGAAGAAGCTGCTGAAGTCTTAGAATCACACATAGTTGCATCTTTAACTGAATATTGTCAACATTTAATTTTAATTGGTAAATATTATATTTACATATTAAAATGAAATCTTAATTTAAAATTTATTTCCAGAAATGTTAAATTTTATAGAATAAGAAATTATTATAACTGCAACTGTATATGTTTTTACTGTATACTTTAAACTATTCAACATAGGTAACTGTTTATATATATTTAATGTTTTATCTTCTAATTTTCAAATAGCTTAAAATTTAATCTACACGTTTTGAAAATTGATGTTAATATGATGAATTTATTAAAACTATACCTAATGTGGACAACATGGTATTCAATGTTTTTAATAATCTTTTTTTATTCTTAAGAAAATATAAAAACAAATAATGTTATTTCATGATCAATTATTTATTAAAATATATTGATATAATTTTAGGGGACCATCAGCAATTGCGACCAAGAAATGCATCTTTTACACTTGCCAAACGGTTTAATTTTGATGTTTCATTATTTGAGCGTATGGTAAAAAACGGATTTCCCTGTTATACCTTAGTTACACAACATCGAATGCGCCCTGAAATATCAGCTTTAATAAAACCTATTTATCCTTTTTTAATGGATCATAATTCAGTTAAACATAGAAGTGATATTAGTGGTGTTACTAAGAATATATATTTTATTCACCACAAAGTACCTGAAGAGAAAGTAAGCTATATTGTTGATAATAGGGTTATAGTTGTAACTAATAATTTTTTAAATAGTATCTTTTATTAATCTAAAGTGTTTTTAAAATTTTCATAATTATGTAACTAATTAATTAAGTATCATATGTTTATATGTATGTTTCATTAGGAAATTCATTCTAACAGTCACAGAAATATTCATGAAGTAAAATTTTTTATAGAATTTGCCAGATATCTAATAAAACAAGGCTATCAATATAATAAAATTACTATACTTGTTACCTATCGAGATCAACTATTAGAATTTCAAAAGGTAAATCAAATTACTTAAAACAGCTTTTTTTTAAATTTATTATTATGTAACTTGTTTATTTATTTGAGTAACATAAATAAATAATATCTAAAAAATAATTTACATTTTTAAGTATAATAAACAATTATATCTAAAAAAAAACCATGGAATATATCAATTTAAAAATGTTCAAATTAGAAAAATACTTATAGACTTAAATTAACATACTGACTGTAGTATATTGTGTTGAAATGGGCAACCTCCTATAAGTAACATTCTTACATTTCTACAGATGACAATTTAAGAAAATAACAAACCTACTAAGTATAATATTTTTTAATTGGCTAATGAGTGCTAAGAAATAATATGAGCAACTCTGTGTGAAGCCTGTTTAGATTAATTTACAATAATATAATAATTAAAATAATAATAATAAAATCATTATAAGCCATAATTCATTTATTGACTTAAATTTCTTACAAAAATCTCTACTTTTTTTCTCAAAATTTTATATTATGTTATCTTTTACAATTTAATAATAAACTTAAGTAATAAGTAAGATGAAATAGTGACAGAAAAGACAGAAAGAAGAGGCTTCCAGCACAGGTACTTCAACTTGAATATAATTTTAAGATAACACTATAAATAAAAATAATAATACAATAAATAGGTACATAGTACTATAGTAATAGTTATTAAATAATAATAATAATAATCATAGCTGAAAGTGAAAGTCTCTTTAGCCTTTTTGAGGATTTACTAGAATAGTTGCAGATGATACTTTGGCATTATAGGGGTTGGGATGGTAAGTTAGTTTGCTATTAAATAGCTTATAGAGGTGCTTTACTAATTTAATGACTATGGGAATTTCAAATGCCAATAAGTATTATTAGAAATATAGAATTGGGCTTTTGAGATAATTAATAGGACTTAATTAAACCTTTGTATGTAATTAGTATTTGAGTTGTTGTCTAAGCCAAATAAAACCAAATGGGTCTAATAGCTCATATAGCAGTAGTCCAGTGGGTAGTTTTATATTTTTTGAAGTTAAGAATGGACATAGAAATTAGAGAAGGTTGTTAATTAATCGTGTTTTATTTTTTATGTAAGTTGGCCTAGTAAGTCGACGATTAATGTTGACTCCAAAGTAGCGTATGCACTATATATTGGGCAATAGGCAGGGGATGATTTTTAAAGAGGAGAGCCTGACATACTCCCAGTAGTGTACTCCCTTGAGTATAAAGGTACAATGGATCAAATTGGTCTTGTTCATTTTCACTCATCATTCTTTGTATCAGGCATTAAAAAAAATCAAGTTTAAACAGGACAATAACACTATAATTCTGAGAAGTAATGAGTTAGAACCAATAATAAAGTTACCTATATTCATAATATTAATGATGTATATATTTATTGTGTTACTCTCTATTTGTGTTAAAATAATATATTTTTAATTTTTTTTTTAATATTTTGTTGAAGCATAACATTTTTAAAAACATTTATGATGACCCTATTCAACTCAGCTCTGGTATGAATATCATTTATTAGACAAAATAAATAAGTGACTCTCCTATTCACCCCCAAAACAATACGATTAGCTTTTATTAGTCAGCTTTTTTTAAAATATATAAAAAAAAAAAACTACTTAAGTAAATGTGTTTTTTACATTGAATACCATCAAGAGATATGGTATCTTTCATATGGAAAAAAAAATTGAACTTTTTTAAAAAATGTACAGAGATATAACAAAAAAACCTTTGAAATTGACCCTAATCAGTAATCACCCCGTTTTACGGTATATGTTTAGTGTTTACACATTTTTTTTGTAATTTTCTTGTTTCAACATTGTATAGTTAATACTATTTTAATTAATTTTTATATAATTCATGGCTTAGATTCAAGAAACAAGTTTTTTCTTAGAAGATTTTAGAATTGAATGTGTAGATGGCTATCAGGGCGAAGAAAATGATATTATTTTGTTGTCTTTAGTACGCAGCAACATTGATAATAGTATTGGGTTTTTACACATTCAAAATCGTATTTGTGTTGCCTTATCTAGAGCTAGAAATGGATTGTATATCATGGGAAACATGGATAATCTTATACATTCATCGATATGGAAAAAAATTAGTCAAACACTAGTTGATCAACAAGCTCTTGGTAAGAAATAAAACTAATATTAAATATATATCTTTTTATATTTTGAATAATAATTCTAAAATAAATTTTTAGGCAATAAATTGACTTTATATTGTCAAATTCATAATGATTGGATTAACTCAGTCTGTAATAGTCAGGATTTTGCTAATGCTCGGTGTTTAAAAGTATGCAACATTAAAATGGATTGCGGTCATCACTGTCCACATTTTTGTCATTATATTGATCAATCTCATAAAACCATGTATTGTTGTAAAAAGAACTATACAAAGTAATTTAAAATGAATTGGAAAACATTTAAAATTATTTACTATTTAATAATTTTCTAGGACATTACAGTGTGGTTTCAAAATCAAAATAGAATGCTGGATGAGATTTTTGACTTTTGAATGTCCTCGATAAGGTACACTAATTTATTTTTTAACTTAAATCAATTGTTAAATAAACACAAATAACAGATTACCAAAATGAACTATTATGTGTACATTTATTTAATATAATTTATTTAATAATATATTACTAAAAAGCACAATTTTCACAATATTAAATTTTATAAATAAAATATATTATTATAGATTAATTATATAATATAAATATTAATGTGATTATTTGTTCAAACTTCAAGACTAGATAAACTAGATATATTTTTGGTTTGAAGTTAAAAATTATATACCATAAGCAAAATTAGTAGCTACATGTTTTTAAGTAAAAAATGGTCATCTCAATGGAAAAACCACTTACACCATTTTAATTATTACATTTGTTCAATAGAAATTATCACAGTCTGCTCTGGTCATATAAACAAATAATCATTTAAGATTATTATTAAACATTTTATAACTATTTAATTTTTCTTAAATTGGTAAATATTCTTTGCCTGATTCGTCCTAAAAATGTGGAGGTCAGAAATTATTATATACATATACATAGTAATTTCTGAACTCCACATTTTTAAGTATAAAATAAATTATTAGACTAATTAAAATGTTTTGTTCTGTATTTATTTTAGGATAAATAAATTACATAATATAGAATAAATAATTAAAAATTATCTTTTTGTGGTGGTCTTCATAATGAAATTATCTGCAATTCTCAAAATTATGTATTAATAATAATTGAATTTGAAAATAATTTAACAAGTAATCACTTTACTATGTGCCTGCAAGATTCTGATTAATTTTTTATCAAAAGTATTTATGACCAATGTTTATAAATCTACATACTTTTTTTATGATATAATTTTTTTACAATATGCTTTATATGCTGTGGAAGTTTAATTATAGTATTCCTAAAAAATTGTGTGAGGAACCTCTGGAGAATATATTATAACTACAATGGTACATATTGATTGAATAAAGTGGGATATTTTAAAATTTCTCTAAATTTTTTTAGTTTAAATAGCACAATATAAAATTCTGATACTAAATTAATAACATAGTCAATATAAATTATTTGCCTTTAACAACCATAACAGTATACTAAATTTATTAATTTAATATTAGTTGATATTTCTTGTTTTTCAGGTACCTATCTACATTAAGAAAATTTATAAAGCCCATATTATATTATACCAATTTTCTTTAAATAGTAGTATACAATTCATCATAGAAAAAATATTAATTAAAATTGTTCTTCTGTAGTTTGTTGTTAATTTATGAAATTTTAAAAAAAAAAGTATCTAATAGCAATTATATCCAATTATATTTAGATAATTTGATTGTAAAACATATATTATATATATATATATATATTAGTTATACTATTTGAAATCTTATGGAAATGCAAGTATAGATTATTTTAGTTTGTATTTATGATATGTTATAAATGTTAATGAGTGTATTTTTTTAATATCAAAAAGTTATAAATTATTAATATTCAAAGTTATTCTCTAAAAATAATTATGATAGTAGTATTATTCTGTCCCATGAGAGAATATGCCAGATTTATGCATGTTAAATGAAGTCGTTCAACTGACTGGACCATCATATCTCCTCCATGCACCTAAATTTTGGTGGTGGATGTGCAAGGCCAACCAGTTTTCGTTTTTTGTATATACAACACATTTTTTCAAGGGACAGAGTAAGGTTGTTAAACCATTAAGTCAAGTAAAGTATTTAAGTAAAGGTATTTACCAAAATTATATTGATTATACTTTTTACAGTGATCTCATATTAACTTTATTATTATACTATTTGTATGTTTTATTTTTTTACTTACATATTAATTTTTTTAAATCATTAAAGAACAATATTTTTTAGAAAAACTTGCATTTTTTTTTTTATTGATATCTTAATTTACTATTTATATGTGGTTAATTAGTCCACTTATAAGTAGGCAGTGAGTAGTGCCATGCCAAAGTAGATTTTTAATATAATATTTAATATATGTATAATATAATTAAATAATATTTTCTTAGTATAGATACAGTTTATTTAATTTTAAAATAAAACTTTTACCTACTACTTTTCAAATAGGAATATAAAAGCAAATTACAAAAAGCAACATATTATAAAGTCGAGGATAAAGAAACGTACCTAGATAAGCAAGCTTAAAAGAAACTGCAATAGAAGAAGCAGCTTGGAATATGTTTGAAAAATAATAATGATAAAACACTGCACATTAATTAGTTGACATTTCAATTAATATTTTTGTATAATAGGTATATATTTATTGTTATTTATTAACTTATTGCTTAAAGATTATCCAACCAACTTAACCATATAATTGTGGGTATAGACGTATAGTAATTAGGTACTACATTGCATCAATTTACTAATAATATTTATAATCAAATTTTATAGTAAATATCATGACAAATTGCAGTATTAATATTCAAGCCATTAATTTTATAATTTAGACAACGAATTTATTGTTTTAAAAAATTTGTGATTTAAACCATACAAATATAATAGTGTGGTTTATGGTACCCTAAAATATATGTATACTTATATTTATAATTCAGTGGCGTGCAGTTAGGGCAAGCGAGGTAAGCGGCGCATACCCGCTAATAAAGGAAGATAAATAAATTTAGTCAATTCATTATATCAATGAGCAGTACCTACTATATGAGTTTTATATTTTAGATATAATAGGTATAATACTCATCAGTAATTATACTATTTCTATTCTAATATTGTATACTATTTTTATCTATTTTATAATTTTATAGTAATTGGTAGGAAAATTAATAAATTAAGTTTATCTAGGTAGGCAATATATAGACAGAAGCGCTTCGGATTTTGATTACCTGGCTCATATAGTATGGTAGGTACTATTATAGAGTGCCTTGATAGAGAATATTATCAAGTCACTCTAGTAGGTACTAGGTATAGCCGGGTGTAGTAGGGCGTTGTGTCCACAATTTTATGCAACACTGCAACGCAACAGTTGAAAGCGTTACATCGAGCACTTTTAAATACTTTTTCTGGTATCAAACTTTCGATAGTTGGTTTTTTTTTTTGTTAATCACGATACAATATTTTATTATTAAAAACAAAACACAATTTAGATTTGTATGATAAAGTTACCAATGAATTTAAAAAAAAAAAGACGAATCGATCTTTTTTATAAAAAGGTAAATAAATACTATACATTAAAAAAAATATTTTTTATTTACCTTAATAATTAATAATTTACTAATATATAAGTAACGGGTTTTTTTGTGCTCGCCCAGCTTTCAATACTACCGCACGCCGCTGAATTTTATATAGGTAAATCATATTACAGTAGGTATTGTACAATAAGTGATTACTCATATAATTTACATTATAAATGACTATATTTCCTACTTACAAATTATTAAAATACCTGCATAGGCTGCATCTTTTTCCACTTATCGATTACCTATTTTATGTTCTGTATCTTTATGAAAGCAAAGATACTAAATTAATAAATGAGAATTAAGATTATTATTTAAATAAATTCAGGGGCGGACGCAGGAAATTTTTTTTTTTTGAGGGGGGGGGGGATTTGAACAAATTAGAATTTTTTAAAGGTTCATAAGTGAGAATAATTACGTTTGAAATTAATCATCCATTCATTTCGGAGGGGGTTTGAACCCCAAACCCCCCCTGGGTCCGCCACTGAATAAATTGTATTATTCAGAATCAGAACATTTTAAATTAGGAAAAGTTAGAAGTTTGTTAGCAAGTCTCGGACGCCTTAAGAAAAATTAGAAAAGATACCCATATTTTGAAAATTAATAAAAGAGATTAATAGGTACCCGGTACCCTGTTAGGTTACTACTACCCCGTACCCGACCCGACGGTAATCGGTAAAAAAGACCAAATTTAAAAACCTAACCTCCCGCACTTGCAGATATTAATTATTACAGTCGAAAATACGTATCTCGGATCTCTAGTCCTCC
>VUJU01000453.1:29839-93162 GCA_009835225.1 Aphis craccivora
TTTTTAAGAAAATCACTTTTAAAAATCTAACTAAACATAGCGGCTAACGGGGAAAAATGTTTAATGTATTAACACTTTTGAAATTATGATAATAATTATAATTATTTGGAATTTACTTTACAAACTGTAATAATTGTTACATAATTATTGTTAAAAAAATAAATTAAAATAGTTAAAATTTAAAAAAAAACATAGGGGTTCCCCGATAAAAGTGGACACAAAAAAGGGTTCCATGGATAAAAAAGTTTAAGAAACGCTGCCCTAGACAATTTTATCAAATGTGTTCTAATAGAAAAACTATATCATAAATTGCCCCACTTATTCAAAATGATTGAAATTTTCCTTTTTTTTTTTTTTTTTGCTTTTAGTCATTAGTGTGTTCATAATTGTATTTCTAATTATTGTAATAGGAACAGTTTGTGTATTTTAAATAAATTAGAGGATGAGGGGAAAATATCTTCTATTGGTCTTTCCACAGAATAAGACAAGAAGTATTTAAGGGAGATCTAAAATGTAATTTAATTTTTTTTATTATTCATTTTAAGTTTTATTTATTCTCAAGGAAATTATTTGTTTTCATTTGTTAATGTCTATCACAATCATATTTTATTATTCTATCGCTTTTGTATTTTTTTTTCATAAATTCAAAACACACTTTATAAAGTTTATTTTTGTATAGGTACTTAGATATTTTTACGGTATATCTGCATGTTCTATAGTTTTTTAGAGCATATAAATTCTTAGAATGATTACTATAATAAATATTTTAAGCATATTATTCATTGTTAACTAAAGAGTATAGTCTGTACTTAACTGTAGTGAGCACAACATTGTTAAGCTACTTTTTCAAAATATGTAATTGGTTTTATTATAATTAAATAGTTAATTACATTTTATTTGTAAAAATAGAGTGATCTTTTTACTAATTTTAATATTATATAGAAATGATTAAGTTTGTAAAAAATATATTTTTAATCGTTTATTTACCCAAAATTAATGTATACATTTACAGTTAAACAAACCTGTTTCATTAAAGAAATGCTGAAGAATAAACATAATATACTTTTTGATCAGTTAGCGCCTTCGGATATACCTGGTCCTATATTTGATGTCCTCAAACAATTATATTCAAACAATACTGATCGAATAGACAAATTACCAAAGCATATAGTAAATCTTTATAATTTTAAATAAATAATAAGAAATGCATTAAATCATTTTGCAGTTTTGTATATTTAATGTAATTTATTTATGTATTTGTTATTCAGTATTTAAATCTTAATAATGTTTTAGCTGAATGTAATATTAGAAAACAATGATTTACTTGTCAAATGGACTGGTAATGATACAGCATTCACTAAAGGTCTTTATAATGGATATACGTGTAATTTCATAAGACAATTAAATAGTGTAAAATTCATTATCCTAATTTCAAATTATAATGCGTATCTAAAACGTAATGGAAAAGTAAGATAGAAATATATTTTAAAATAATGATTTACTATAACATTCATTTTATAGGTTTTTCCTAAAAATTTGCAAGTTTGTGTTGCTGAAGCATTTATTAATTATCTCAAGTTTAAATCAAAATTAACATCAAACTTGAATATTGATTTAGAAGCATGGGAAATTGAAGCAGTGCAAGGTAAATTATTTTTAAGAAGAATTTAGTTTCTTAGTTAAATTAATTAATATTTTTGTTAGGATTTGTTTTAATAACTCTTCCTATTGATGTAATTGTAAATTCAAATTTGAGCAATAATATATTGTATTCTATTGGACAATTAAGTTTCCCTGAACTCATGATTGCTTCTCAGCCACAAAAACTGTCATTAATGGTTGAAAAATATATCAGAAATATTGTAAGTCTTAAGTTAAAATTAAAACAAAATTATATTGTTATTGTATAATTTGTTTCAATAAAGCTAGAAAATAGGTCAACCTTAAGTTTTGAACATTTACATATACTTGGAAATCTAATTCATTTTATTCCTACAACATATTTGAGCATAGTGGATGATCAAGCATTTAAATTCATGGTAGAAAGTGGTTTAATTGATACCAGAATGTGTGTTGATTCAATAGCAAAAGAAAAATGGGCCGATTTATTAATAAAAGCTTTTGGGTAATATTATAAAAAAAATTACATTTATGTCATAGATTTGCTTAAAAATATATTATAATATACTGAATAAATGATAGCTAGTTACCTGTATTTAATTTTTTTTTTTTAATTGCAGTAATATTGAAAATTGGTCAACTGATACTTTGGTAACATTGTCTGATCTTCTTATTGTATTAAACCAAGATCAATTAAATGCTATTCCAGATATGTCACGTTTAAACTCTTCAGATATTATACTGACTAGATATGCAGATGAAATTGAATTTTTATCTAATAATATTCCTTTTTACAAGGTAGAATTAATAAACATAAGTCTAAAAAAAATATATATATATTTTAAATAAATTGCTTATTTTTTAGGGTTGCGTGTTAATTTTGGGTGATCAGTATAAAGATTTTACTAATTCTTTATCAACTCTAATCAATTTCTATTTAACTTCAATGCAGATTCAATTACAAATGATCAGTCCAATTAATTATAACCTAAATGACCAAAACATAAAAGTTATAATGTCGTCAGATGTCAAGGGAAAAATGTACAAACCAAATATCTTGATTTCACTACCAAAGACTGATGATTTGTATAAAATATCACTGAAAAACAATATGTTTAACAAATTTTTTGGGGGCAAAGAAAAACCAAATAATACATTCTCAGCTGAGGAAGAGACCATTAATACACTTTCAATCAATCAACAAATATCAATTGCTAATAAATCAACATTGATATTAGAAGTTAAAAATTCTACTATTACTAATCCTACATTATCAACTTTAAATTTCTCAAGGTATGATCAAAGCTTAAAAAATATAGAAAGTGATCAGTCTACTGAAACATTTAATGATATACTTATACCATTACTTAGCACTACAAATTATCATAGTCAAATATCAAATAATAAAAATAATACTGATTACGAAATACAATCAGCAGTAGATGATTCTACATTGATTATTAACGCCATTAATTTCCAAGGTAAGACTAAATTTTAATTTTCTGTCAATACTCCAATATTATAAATATATCATAAATTATGTATAATATTCATTATTATATGTTACAGAAAATAGTAAAAAATTTCATGATGATTTTAAAACAAATGTCTATAATATTACTTCAAATCAATCACATTCGTCAGAAATTGTTGAAATATCAACAATTGGAAATAGCAATACATACCAAAATCAAGGTCAACAAAAAAGAAGATCTTTAAAACTATTTTTTGATACTGAGGTGCAAGTAAGTTAATATTTTATCCCTTATGTGTAATTTCAGACTTACTAAGTATAATATTTAATACTTTCAGATTAGTTGTGAAGCATTAAAAATGTTAGGGCCAGCCTCAGTTACTTCCCTCCAGTTTGACTCTATTATCCACTCTATGAGTGATGAGGAATTAGAAAATTGTGTTGATTTATTGGGTTCATTTGATATCAATCCAGAATTAGCAAGACACATTTGGTCTCGGACAAAAGAAAAAGTATGTCTGTTAAAATAAAATCTGTGTTCTTAACCTTAACTACTGTTTATTTAAATGTATAGGCTGCTTTACACACATATGGTTCTGTTTTGTCGGGATTATCGGTAAATGATATAAAGATACTAGACTTGAACATTGATAGACCTTGGTCATTGGAATTGATACATTTACTTTCAGAATATGTAAAGACAGATAAAATTGTACGTATATAAATTGATCATATTTTTTGTTAATACTTATAATTTGTTATGTTCATTTTTAGGGTGAGGAGATAATAAAACAATTTTTAACAAAATCAAAAGCAAACATGCCTTCGCATTTGTGGGGATCATTTGGTTCATTGATATGTAAATTACCACCTCGTATTTTCAAAATAATAATGCCTAATAAAGAATTATTTTGGAAAACAAGCTCAGCTTTCAATACTATAAAATCTTGTGATATGTCCTGTATAAAAAATTTAGCATCAATAGCAGTTTCTGTTATTGGACAATCAAATATTTGGAAAACTGCTGAAGTAGAGCGTATGGGAATTATTCTCTCAGGTAGTAAACACATTATTTAATTTTAGTTAATAAATAGTAGTAATTATATGTCATTAATAATAAATTATAAATGCAATTTATAATTATATAATAATTTAAAAATACCATATGCATTATCATCCCAAATTGATTTAGGAATTAACATTACTCAATGGCAGCTGTTACTAAACTTGAACCCGAAAGCATTAGAAGGACTTTCTTCAAATACTGTTAAATGTCTCAATGAACAACAAATTAAGGTTAGTATGAAAATTAATCGATATTATAACAATATTTTTAAAAAATTAACTTCATTTTTATTTATTTAATGATTTTTATGAACTGTTAATATTGAACAATATATATAGTTAATGGATGGATCCCATATGAAATATTTAACACCTAAATCTGCAAATGCATTACTGGAAAATCATTCTGAATTATTAGATTTTCAAACAAAAGAAACACTATTACAATTAGTGAACTTTGAAATTAAAGTGGATAACACTATTAATGTTTTTGAAAGTAGAAATGACTATTCAATTGAAATGCAAGCACATTCTAAAGCTCCTGAAATACAAGTATTATCTTTTTTAATCTCAAGTGGTATCATAGTATTTTTTTTTCATATTACTGTTTAGTATTAAGTATTCACTAGTATTCATAAGTATTATTGAGCCTGTAGAAGTGTTTTTTTTCAGTTATGTTTTTATTATTGGTGTAGAGTATTTAATTATGTTTTATGATTTAAAGATTTTTATATTATATATTTTTTATAGCCTTATAGACTTTATTTTATTATTAAAAATATATTTAACATACCATGTCAGAAAACAATAGAACAATAGACAACTTACATGTCTGAGCAGTGTGCCAGATTTTTGTGAGAAATAGTGATAATATTATTAAATATGGCCAAGAAACATTTTTTAGAGAGAGGGAGGTTCAAATAATATTGAATATTATTTTTTTTTTTTATTTTACTCAATTCATATAGGTAAAAACTTTTTATTTTTAATTTTTTTAAATTTCGGGATGTTCCAGACTTCATGGACAATTATTAACTGTAATCAAGAAATAAGTAGCATGCGAGTTTATCTGAAAAAGACCAAGCAAAAAACATAAATTGTTTCTTTTTTTTAAAAGTTAAGAAAGGATACTTAATTATATTTTTTGAACCAGTAGTCTTGCCTAGTATTGAATAAGGATAGCGATAAGTGTATTTTTAATGTCTGTAATTATTACTTGATTAATTATTTTAGGTACATGGCTTCAAACCTCAGTACTTAATTACAATTCAAATTAAACCATAAAATACTTTTAAAGAAAAGTTCTCAATTTCAAATATAAGTAATAAATAAACAAATCTAATAATAATATAATATTATATTATAATATATAATTATTTAAGCTGATTATGATTAATTGCTTACCTAAAATTCGATATCTCAATATTTTAAGTTTCTCAAGTTAAATATCGATGTAATTGAGTGTAATTAGAATAATTAATAGTATGGTATAAAGATTTTAGATTTTAAATTGTAAAACTACAAAATTTTAAGAAATAATTTTAATGCTTTAAACCTGAGATTACATAAATAAAATACAAAATTTTAACATAAATACTTAGGATAAAAATTGATACTAATTTATACATACATCATATAAATTAAACATTTAATCATATAACAATTAATAGTTTAACAAATTATAATAAATATTTGTAATGAATATAAAAATATTATCAATATATGTAAATATTTTACAAAATGTGTGTTTCACTCACAATTAATTACCTGTCTTTTCTTTACATATGTTATTAATAAATTAATACTTTTTGTTAATTTTATAACATATTATAAATTATTTATGTATAGTTTTCTTACAATACTTTATTCTGCACCAAAATCTTCATCATTGTTTGCCATTGTCACACTTGTTACATCTTTTACAATCATTTCAGCTACTTGCCAAGCCATATCTTCTTGCATTTTTACTCCCTCTTTATTGACAAATTTTTTCATCATTCTCCTAATGCCAGATTCTAAAAAATAATATTAATAATTCATCTAGTTATTAAAAAGTAAAGTACAAATTTAACAGACCTTTGTTTTTATCTGGATCTGGTTCTATATTCCTTTCAAAACGACCATATTCATCAACTCGACCAAAACTTAAGCCACTAATAAAATTAAAAATACAAGCATGCACGGTGAAAACAAATATGATAATTATCACAAATGTGTGGTTCACTGCATTTTAATGATTTTAAAATCTAACAATTTATTTTTTTATAAATATAAGTTATCGCATTTAGATTATTGAATTTTATTTTAAATACAGAATTTAGGAATGTATTTTAATTTTATATAATGTGCTTAATAACTTATTAATCTAAGCCATTTATATAGGTATATTATACAGAGTCCGGCATAAAAACCTCCTGTATTTAGAGATTGCGCTGTTTGAGTCGTGGTGATGGTACAATTATGGAAGAGGTATCGATGGATAGCGGTGTTCTTGCCATTTTTAGTTGGTGCAATGGTATGGTCCGGTGAACATCTCGCATTTGTCGTAGAGGAGTATATTCGTAATGGTGGTTCTGCGATTTCTACTCAGCGAGCATTTTGCTTCCAGTTCCAACTTGACTAACCTAATCTTACCTAACCTTATTTAACCTAAACCTGGTTTGAGTGTTCAACATTAAAGCAATGGGTTCAAACGAGCATTGTTTTTTTTTTATCCGGAACAGAATCATGTCGGCTAAGTTGGAACCGTGGATGCGAAATGCTCGCTGAGAAGAAATCACAGAACCACCATTACGAATATACTCTTTTACGACAAATGTGTGATGCTCACGGTCCAAGTCATTGTGCCTACTAAAAATGGCACGTACACCACTGTACATCGAACCCCCTTCATAGTTGTAACATCACCACAACTCACATAGCGCAATCTCTAAATACAGGTTTTTTTGCCAGACTCTGTATTATATGAAAAGATTATATATTTATTTTTTGAATACTAGAATCCGTATTAGCTATAAAGTTATGTATACAAGATTACCTTAATCAAATTGAGTTTCAGATCTTCACTTAAACATTATACTTAATAAAAACAATATAGTGAAGTATACATTATTTAACTAGTAGTAGCCAATAAAATTGTCAAACACCTTTTACACAAAAGTTAAACACACCAAAAGCAATAAGTTTTTATTATCATTATTTCTATTTTTTAAATATATTGCTATAAAATGTATAACATATTATTAAATTGGTAATTATAATTTAATTTTGGACTCACCTTTGCTGTCTTTTTCTCCATAATGAATCTGTACTGGCTGAATATGGTAAAAGAGAAGACATTGATCGTTTTGAATTAGTACTATACTCAGAAACTGATGAACTAGATGATTCGTTGTCTTGGGAAAGGGATTGATAAGAATTTCCAGCTTTTATTAATTCGGACAAATAACGTACATAATGTTGAGATGATAGAAATGGCATTAAACATCTATGACGTAAGAATGCTAGGACTACTAAAACGGCAGATCTAAAACACTGGCTAATTGTTGTTACAGTTTGGCCTTGTATGTCAGCTGGACAAATAGACTCTTCGACAGAAATTCTTACTTGATCAGTGAAACCAAGTGAACATGTTGCTTGAAGAGAAAGATATCTGTAAAGAATTTTTGATGTTATCAAAATGTTAATAAAACATTAATATTAATTTTTAATGAATTCTTGTTACTTTTCATAAATACAAATAGCATCACTTTGGGCTTGCTCATAGTTAACTGAAGTATTTTTTAATTGTTCAACACAACTTTTAAAATTTGTAGCTGCTAACCAGAATTCAACAATTGATCTACAGCCTTCATTGTCAAGGAACTGTAAAAATACAAGAACACCAATATATTTTATTGTTTTGTATTCCTAATGTAATACTAATTATTAATAAATTACTTTTAAAATAATTATTTTATATTCTATTTTGTACAATTCTTTTAAAATTTTAGAAGTCATTATTATTTAATAAAGTAAACATCAATCATTATCTAAAACCACAAATTAATTGTATTAATCTGTTAAAGGAGATGTTTTTTTATGATAATATTATTCATAAATACTATTATTTATAATAATAATAATGATAAGCAAGTTAAAAATCTAAAATATTATAATTGTGCATGTAAAGATAACTTTTTTTGTATAAATTCTAAGAAAATTATGTTAGATAATAAATTAATATGTATAATATTAATGGGTATGGTAAGGTTAGAAATAAAATATTTAATTGCTTTAATAATACTAACTGGGAAAGTGAAAACTGATTTTTTGATTTTGAAAATGACATGTTCATTAATCAAATAATGAAATAAAAATAATATTAAATTTATTACTTTGTAGATATAACAAAACTGAGTCTAGTTATCCTCATTTTCCTTTAATAATTAATTTATTCAAATTTTTGTGATTTTTAAAGATTTTCTGTACATGTGATCTTTAAGTAATTTAAAGGTTTCAGAAATTACAATTTAAATAACAATATTATTGAAGAAAAATGGGGCGTGCATGCTTACTGCTTAGTGAATTATACTACACAGTTTAGTACTGCACAGTACTGGTAGTTAAAATTCTGAAATTATATTATAAGATAAAAATCTAATCAAGAAATTTTCATTTTTAAGGTTTAAATAAATCACTTAAGTTATACCGATAAAAATATTATTAATATTTGTCATAAATGTCATAATAATACCTCCATGAAGTAAGAAAGAAGTCCATCACAAAGTAGTATATCACCAAGAGTAACTTGTCCACCTGTTAAGACATCTACTTGGTATTTACAAAACATATCAGTCTGAACAAAACTATTCCAATACCTAAGGATAATAAGATTATAAAACTTGTATAATTTATTTATAATCCATCTATAGCTATAAAACAGTGATATGTTATATGTATCATGTAATAATAAAGATACTTACTCTTGTAATATTGCATTAACTTTATCTGTAACTTCTTTTAAATCACCAATATCTATATATTTACTTTGATTATTAATTTTAGCTATTAATTGATCTGGAAAATGAATCCTATGAACTGAGATATTTTTTAATAAATTTGTACGTAATAACTCATCTTCAATATCTGTGCGACCCAATAATGCCATGTATAAATGGTAGAGTGATAATGAATTTCTATGATCTAAAAATTGTCTAAACATGGATAATAGTGCACTATTATCCAACAATAATGCTTCACCAAAATGTAATGATAATCTACATTTTTCCAGAGCATAGAGATCTGTTAAAAAATTAAAAATGTAAATAAGAATTTTTACTTTAAAGGTAAAGGAATAATATAATTACATACCACTCTCATCATATTCAAAATCTTTGAGAGGCAGTCCTCTATCACTGTTAATGATCAACCCAGTGTTGTTGATATTAGTCGATGACGTTGGATTTTTTTTAGATTGAATTGTTTTCCAAAAATTGAGCATCGTATCATATTAGTTAAATTTGTTTTGCTTCAATTAATTCAAATGTTTTTAAGGCATACAATTATTTATGACCACAAACAAGGATATTAAGCCATTTGCTAAAAAAAAAAATACATAATTAGGTACTGTATTAATTAAAGTATGAAGAATGTCAATATTATAACAGAAAAGGATAGTTTAACGAAATATGTATAGAACTTTGAAAACTAACGACTCGATTTCTATGTACCTAGTTGATTTACATAATTTATATATTATGCATGTTATATGTATAATGTTACTTTAAAGTTAAAATGCAATTATTAATTATTTTCTTTATTCATTACTTTTCAAAATTACGCTTGATTTATCCGTCTCGGTGTACGATGTTGTTGTCTTGTTATCATATTTTGTGTTTTCGTAATGTTTATCGCAAGCATAACCAAAATGATAAATTTATCATGTATACTGTCATCTGACACCTGTTAGGTACCCATACAAATATGACTATATAACTATACCTATTATGCTAAAGCTGCTATACCTACCACAACCACAGTAAGTTTTGTCATGGTAGCAAAACGGCCAAAACGGTAAATTTGTTTTATGTGATGGGTACAGAGTACAGACCTACAGTTGGTTACAATTTATAGGCACTAAAATAGTAATACTAATGTGCTAAAATTAAATATTAATAATTGCTAATGTCTATTAATATTCAAGTTATTTAAAATAGTAAACATTGACTAAATACACGTCTCACGCCAATGTTCTATGCATGCATAAATGCTTTCAGCGTTAATTATTTTTATTTTTTAACGCTACCTAATTTATTGAAGGTAGGTACCTATTTAAAATTCAGTACCTAAATAATTCAATTATTGAGCTGTATGTATTGAATTTCAATGACAATATTATTTTTACAAACAAAATACGTAATAAAATATACCTAATAAATACCAAAAATTATATCTTTAAATTTGTAACATTATAATATAGATGGGCGTCCCCAAGGGGGGCACTTGCCCCCCCTACAATAATGTTACCTATTTCCACAGCAATTGGTAAAATTCCCAACAAGAAATAAACTTCTAAAAATAAGTCTACCTATGTATTTAGATAAAAAAAAAAAATAGCCCCTCTAAAAAAATTTCTGTGGACGCTCATGATAATGTAATTTATGTATTGTATGTATAATGTAGGTACCTATAATCTATAATTCTATAAATTATAGCCATATGTGTAAATAAAGTAAAGTAGATACCAGATAATAGGTGTTTATACGTAGACTATTGACTATATATGTATAGTCATATTATTATATTAATGATTTATAATATCGTACTTTTATTTTTATATTAGGTAGCATAAAATTATAATATAAATACATATATAAATGGTGCGTATAATTGAGTTTATAACATGTTTTATAAAATTATTAAAAATTTAGAACTATTCATGCCCATTGACCGTTATATTTATAATATTACCTATATACATAAATAATAATTTAGTAAAATTCAGAAGTAAACTTGTGTTCCGCGGGAGGCAGAACGATACTTATACCTACATATTTAATAATTCACGATTCACGGTGAAAGACGATTTAAAGTTATTAAACCTTGAACCATCGTCAATCTCGCAATTCACCAGCCTCGAAGTGGCTAATCTTTATAATAACGACAATTGCAATTGTTGCATAGTTGTTGTTTTTACTTATCTAAGTACCTAATACACAGGGCCGTTCCTAGAGGGGGTGTGGGGCCGTGGAGAGTGTCACATGGTGGCATATTTGATATTGAACCACTGAATCGGCAATTTAACGACATTTAATTATAATATTATATGTTAAAATATTATTATTTATTTGAAAAAAAAAATCATTGTTTTTTCATTAGTAATAATATATTATATATTTTTAACTTGACCAACTAAATCCATTTTATACTACCTACCTATAAAGAGATTATCCTCATTGTTAAAAATTGAAACTTCACTTCAATCAAAATCATCAAAATCACTTCAAAAAAAAAAAAAATGTTTATAATATTCTCTTTGAGTTATTTATGAGCATGAGACATCTTCGATTTGTTTTCTAAAAATATCAAATAAAAAGTATTTACTGGAAAATATAATATAGTTACGATATTTTTTTTTAATTCTTGTTATAGCATCAAGTAAAATAATTTGCAAATATTCATGATGGTGTTATTCATACTTCATATATGCTCTATAAATAGCTCAAAAAAGTCAAAATATTTTGAAAATAAAATCAATTTTTGAATAATAACAAATATTTTAAATCGTTATCTTTTCGCTATTTCGTAAAAATTTAAAATTCAAACGCTTATAAACGAAAATTGTGACTAACGATTAGCTACATTAAGAACAACTCATAAGGAATCTTGTATTAAATTTCAAAAATTTTTGGTAATCCAAAATTTTTTTATCGACACTTTCTCATAAAAATTGAAAATTTCAGTGCTTTATAAATAACTAAAAAAAGTCAAACGTTTTTGAAAATTTAACTGTATATAGATAACACTAACATAAACATCTGGTGACATTTTCATGTATTTACATTTTTACATGATTAGTTTTTGAATTACAACTATATAAAAAAATCAATTTGGTCAAAAACTGGTTTTGCGCGTAAAAATTCCCGTTTTTCCGTCACTTTTTTTTTGTTTTTCTCGATATTTTTGAAAAATGATGGAAAATGTTTACTTTTGATTTTTGACCTCTATAATGCACCAAGGATATTCACTTTGCCATCCGAAACCGCCCCCAAAGTTTGAAATTGAAGCATTATTTTGTCTAATTATGCTGTACACACAAACACACACAAAAAAAAAAAAAAACAAAACAAAAAAAACACATCATTGTAAAATAAATACATTAATCACTTCGTTCAGAATCTAAAACTTTTCGTAGATACCCATAAATAGCTCAAAATTAGTCAAAATATTATTGTAAATATAAAAAGATATTATGAACAGTATTGGTGAAAAAAACAAGTATCTACGGAAATTTTTTTTCTAGTTAAATCAATTTTTTTGAAAATTAGATAAAAAAATGTATAAAATATTAAATATTAAAAATGTACATTTTTCTTTAATTTCCTACACAAAACCAAATTAATTATTCCACGCTCGACCAACGCGCGCCGGTCGAAACGCAGGGGCGGAAAGTTCCGGAAACGAAAGATGAGGCTGCGAGGACCGAGAAGTGAAGACAATATTGACGACGACGCGATGCATGCAATTTATGTAGGTTAAACTTAACTAATAACCCGAAAATTATTCTGACCATCAATGATGATGATAATAATTGTCGTCGTATCATTTTTATGCATTTTACGTGAGCTACTACAGGTTAATTATCAAAATATAACTTCACGTACATCCAACTTACCACTTGAACAAGTTAAAAAGTCGATTTGTAATATATTATTATTATTTTATGTCGAAAATCAGTGCAATAATAATATAATGGTCTGAAGCGTATTTCAATTTTACTAAAAAAAATATGTATATACAATATGGCGAAAGTTGGCATAGCATACTACCCATGTAAAGTGGTAGGTTGTTTTTGTCTCTTTTCCGACTTTATTTTTGTAATATCTAAAAAGTCAAATAATTCATAATTGTAATACTTTTTGAAGGTAATAAGTAACTCTGTATTCATTTTGAATTTGAAAAAGATTAAGATATATAATATTATGACTTATGAGATATAAAAAATATATACATAAAATAATATTTTACCTTTAGACTTAGGAGGGCTTAGTAGTAAATCTACTAAATTAATAATTTTAAAATTAATGTTGTAATTTATAATGTTCTGCAAATATTTTATACTAAATTTGTTTGTTTAAAATTATTGACTTTCCACTGGAAATTCATGTTTAAAACTTTAAATAACTTCAAAGTGCATTGCTATAGCTAGTATAAAAAAAATACAATATAAGGTATAATAGACTCAGAGTGAGGTAGAACTGTAGAACCAATCTAAGGTTAGGTACACTAATACACTACAGTCTACAATATTTGTTTCTATTAAAACTATAGTATACAAGATAATCATTATGAAAAAAAATATTGGAATAGGTTGAATACCTACTCTAACAATCATTTTTGAAGATTCTTAACTATATTTTATGATAACTAGGAATATTAAAAAAAAAAAAAATGTAAGTAAAATATGCATAAGTTCAGGAACATTTTATTAATACATATAGTATCTAATACATTTATACATAGTATGACTAGCAGGTTATGATTAGGCATCACATGGTAAATAAAAAACTTGATTTTTATTTCAGTTAGGTTAAAATTTTTAAATCAATACCACAGTTAAATATTTCAAATGGGTTGACTAATTACATTATATATAATATTTTTGCTGTACTCCCAGAATAATAGAAATATGTCTCTTAATGGGTAGCGGATTAAGGATTTAGCTGATCTGAAAAAAAAATAACAGAAAATTAGAATACTATTTTAGTAATTTTATAGTAATATGAAATTTATCATTATATATGAATTTATTTTTTACTATTAACATTACTATATTCAATAAGTTTTAAGTTAAGCGGAGTAGTAAACTAACATTTTGCAGTACATCTCTGTAACTCTTCACTCCGTTCATCTAAACTTTAAAAAGCTATAATTTATAAACTACTCGTCAGAAATTATATTTGTATGTATACAAAAAATATAATAAAATATAAAATGTATTTTAATATAAAAAATACTCCAAAAAATATTCTGCTTCAGAATATGAATTCAAAAATATATGTTATCATTCAAAATAGCAAAAATTATACTTAATACCAAATACTTTTACTATAAAAAGAAATATAATATATATGTATATATATATAGAACGAATGTAAGTGTTGTTTTATTTCAATAAAAAATTATGTAAAAAAAATATTTTCGAATACATTAAGTGGACATTGCAGCCGTATATGTTGTCTTCGTTTCATATACTTATGACATAGTAAATTTTTGTTCAACTGTTCTTATAATATGCTTTTGTGAGTTATGAGTGTGTAAAATAATAAATATTTGAAAATGTTCATAATTCACTTAAAAATTAAAATATCATTAAAAAATTATGAGAACACAAGTATTATTCTTACCTAAAAGTTTGATAATAAGTCAATTCACTCTAATATCAAAACTAAAAGCATAATTATAGGAACTAGTGAACAAAAAATTACTATGTCGTTTGCATGTATGATAGATATGACATCCTCTTAATAGGTTTTGAAATAGTGAGTATTGTTTGATAAAAGAATTGCAATATATACTATATTATACTAATTCCATAAAATATATTAGTATAGTTCTCTAAAAACACACCTGCAGTTTATATTTCTACATTTAAACATATACATATGTTCACGATCACGTGTATGGCAAATACTTTGACAATAATGATTGCATTTTAATTGCTGCATACAAGGACGAGGACATTTTCGATTCACAAAATCTTCAGATTTGGAAACTTTTGATAATGTTCCTTTATGAATGGAACACTCTAAAGTCAATTCACTTCCTAAAAAAGACATAGTTTTATACAAATAAATTAAATAATTAAATAATAATTATAAATATACCAATAGAGGATAAACTTTGAAGAGAACTTTTTACACTATTCCATAGTTCACACTGGCTTATAAGATTGCTTATGTTTCCAATAATGTATAATCCAGATTTTGCTCTTGTTAAAGCCACACATATCCGATTTTCATGTTTCCAATATCCTGCGTCTTCTTTATTGCTATGTATAGTAGATAGTATTACAATTTCACATTCATTTAATGAGCAATTATCCACAGATGATACATTTATGTTTTTTATAAGTGAAGATTCATCTTTAAGCTAATCATAATAATTCCAATACAAATTAAAATTTAATTAAAACCATAGAATTTTTCAAATAATTTACCTTTACGAGTTCATACACTTGATCTTTATGTGATGTTAAAATCATTATATCTTCGGGTTTATAATTTTGTAAGCAAAGATAACGAGCAAGTCCAATTGCAAATTTAACTTCATGTAAATTGATGTGACTTTTATCCTAATCATTAATTTTTTTTTAGTTTAACATAATAATAATACCAATTAAAAATTACAAATCAATACCTCTGTAATATTATGATCAATGAAGTACACATTTTTTGTTATTCCGATAACATTTGGTAAATTATATGTCTGTTCACTACTTTCTAATTGATCAGTTATGGATGGTAAGACTAATGACATTATTTCTGGCCGCATTCTAAATTGTTTAATAAGTCGATTTAAAGGTAAACCATTATTTATTGCTCGTTCCATAAGTGTTTGATTGAAATTATAAGTTTTTGCCAAAGTGTATGATGATGTCTTTGGACGTTCTACTTTATGATCTCCTAAATAGTTCAAATAAAAGTTATTTAATAAAATTAATTAATATTACCAAATTAATTAGTCGAATGAAGTTTAAATAAAAATAAAGTTGAATTAATTTTTACATAAAAAAAAAAAAAAGTGATTTTGATTAGGTAATGAGTTATTAATTAGTAAAAGAAACACAGAACAAACATTATTCAGTTTAAAGTTGAAGGTCAAGACTATTTTTAAATTTTCAAATATAAAAAAATAGTGCTCATAATGTAGTGTTAATTACACATTGAACCTTTATCTTGGTTGTTGGCTAGGTGTAGGGTCACGAATCACAGTACCTGTAATGTTGGGAGTAAGTCACTTGTTGTGGCCTAGTCTATTGTAATTTTTTACTGTAATGTATTAATACAGAGGTTCCCAACCCTTTTTGACTCACAGTACCCTAAGTCATTTTCTAAAAATCAGGAGGCACCCTATTGACTACTTCGGTTTTATTGAGAAGTGCATAAGTATAAACAAAAGTAGTAAAACGTAGATAGATAGTATACACTATACACCCATATTATATTTTATGAAACAAATTGTTACATTGAAAATTAACTATAAATTTTAATTTTTATTATTATTGCATGAATAATATAATAAAAAATATATTTTTGAAAATGAGGAATTTAGGGCAAAACCCTAAATAAAGTTTGCAGCACCTGGTTGGGAATCTTTGTACTAATATGTTTGAAAAATCAAAGTTAAAATTAACTGTATTTATATTTATACATTAATTTTTTAGTATCTGATAATTGTGAAATTAAACTTTTAAATTGAATAAATGTATAAAAAAAAATTATTATAGAATTGTACATTTTTACTATATCTTCTAGTAAATACTAGAATTTATAATCAATGATGGTACCTAACAAATTTATTAATAAATAAAACTAAAGATTTTACAACTTTACCAATTAGAACTAAATGCTGACAATGCTCGGTCAATGATGCAACTATGAATGGTTCTAATGTCTCTGTTCCTTCTTCCACAATAACTAAACAAAACAATCAAACATTAATTTATTAATCTATTTTAATTTTTGGTTTTGAATAGAACAAGGAAGCTACAGCATTTAAACTGATGTATCTATTTCAACATATAACCTCATTTTGAACAATAAAATATATTTTAAAACATCTATTCGTTCTTTTTAATTTCAAATCAGTAATAAATAATAAATAATAAATAATTAAAGGTAATAAGCAGTGGTTTTCAAACTGGGTGCAGCGAGTATCCACTTAGTGTGCCGCAGCTTTTCCATAAATTACCGATTCCATTGAATTATGAAATAAGAAAATAAATTATTAATTAGCTCAAAACTATTTTGTTCAACCAAAAAGAAGAAGAGTGTGCTGTGAAAATTTTTTGAAGTGTATTGTATGCGGTGTGCCGTGTATAATAAAAGTTTGAAAACCCTTGTAATATAGGGTATAGATAACAAATAATATCATACATTTAATTAAATTCATTAATATTATTAGAGATACTACTATTATACTAATATTATTATATTACAATTAAAATAAAATCATGGTTAACATTATTTATAAATTTGAATTTAATTAATTATACAAGAATTCTTATACAAGTACTTACCAATTGGAGGTTTTAAACGTTCTAACAAATCTTTATTTTTTACTGCTCCAGTAGTAGTAAGTCCAATTACATAAATATCATCTAGTAAATCTATAGTTTGAGTTAATCTATCTTCATCAAGTTTTTTACATAAGTCATTATACTCATACCAAATTGGAATTAAAATATTCTTATAATCATTAACAATTTTATGTACCCAATTATAGTATAACACCCATCTTTGATCAGCTGGAATTAAATGGATATCGTCAATAACAATTGGACTTGCTTTTGAGTTATCAAAAGATAACATATACTCAAAGTATTCATAGAATTTCTTCAGCATAGTAATTTGTTGTTTGATTTTTAATGAATGATATTCACTGCCCTCAGCAATTTGTTCTGTTAGATATGACAAACGTTGTTTTACATCATCTAAAATAAGACAATGTTGAGGGCATTCTACATGATCTACTTTATATTTTTTAAATAACTTGTCTACAGGATATGGGTGAAACAACCAGTTAAGAAAATCCCACGAATCTATAAAAGTGTTGTATGCCATTTTCGGTACCACAGTTTTCAAAATACTCCAATCCAGAATACCCAAATATAATTTATCACATTTCTCATAACAATCTAAAATTGCTTGTTCTTTAACTTTTAATTTTTTTTCTAAAACATCATTTATTTTTAATTTGTTAAACTTTACTATTTTCTTTAAGCTATACTTCTTTAAAGCTTCACATTTTGATTGACTACCAATTCTGATAAGCTTGTCAGTTATTTTTAAGATACCTTCTAAAAAATGATCTAATGTAAGATTATTATTACAAATAATAGCAATAGGATTTTTTAGTCGACCTGTTATATATAAATTTTCAATCATTGCTCTTACAACTCGTTGGCCAATAAATGTTTTGCCTGAGCCTGGAACACCTTGAATTAAAGCATATTTATGAGTCAATGCTGCTTTAAATGCTTCATACTGACTACTCTCTTGCTGCAGATATATTTCTGTAGGCCATTCTTCATCATTCAAAATATTAAATTTGTAATCATCAATATCATACTTTTGATAATTTATGTCATTTAAGTATTCTGGTACACAATGTTTGTTTGTGGCAAATACTATATACTCTTTCAATGGAAATGTATGCGAGTTCATCTGTTGAAGAGCTTTAAGTGTCCAATTGTAAGGAACATAAAATTGTTCATACTGTGCCATAGATAAAATTGTGTTTGGCCTTATGTCAATATTGTCAAGCATTTCTATTAATAATATGCCTTGTTTTAAGTATTCTATGTCATCTTTCAACACAAGTCCAGCAAAAAATGTGTTGAAATCATCTTTAGAAAAAAGTAATAAGAACCCATTTATAAACAAATTAATGTTGTATGCATTGGGATCAAATTTAAATATAAAACCCAATTTGTTTCCAAAAAACTCTCTAGAACCATCAAATATTACATTATTGCATACCAGGTTAATGCCGACTGTAGATTTATTTTTACGATAATATTGTATAGCTTTTCTTAATGGATGAATAAAATCTTCGCGCAAGAGATGAAATTGTGTATCTAAATAATGGTCTTCAGACTTGTATGGGCCTTTATCAAGGTTAAATGGTAAATGTTTTACGTAGTCAATATCATTTGTAGTTGGATGAATGTTTTGTGTTCTGAATGTCTTAGAGAACTCTCCAGGAAGCTCTCCCATTTTAGTCTATAACAAAATTAGAAATTAATGTTGTGAATATTAGGATAACGTACTAGGCATTAGATAATATAAATTAATAATACTTACATAGTTACCAAGAGTTGTAATATATGATTTTGATTTCTTGAATGTAACTAAAAAATTTAAAAAAATTGAGATATTAACTATTTAAGTAATAGTTATTGGTGAAACTGGTTTAATTTGAAATTAAAATTAATTTCAAGACAATCAATATTACATGTATGTTATTGCCTAATATTTAATACCTCGATGATACCTATTGTTAATTACAATCCAAAATGCATGGTGTCATTGAATTGATTGAATTCAAAATGATGATGGCATTGAATATTGATATATGATAGCCAATTGATAGGTAGTTCATTGATCATTCATAATTTCGTAACAATTCGTCATAATAATATCACGATTTAAGATATCGTGAATAATATTGTACTATTACGATTTACGATTCTCGTATCTCGTATCATTATAAGAACCGTCTTATCACGAACAAGATATTTAATCTTATAAAATTATTTTAAAATGTGATCTTAAAGAAATCTTTAAAGATTTGTAATTCGAATAAATCAGAGCACTTGCTTAACGTTTTCATTTTTAATAAAAACAAATACACATTTCTTCAAAATTGATTTTACGTAATTTTATAAGTTCAACTATTATCAATAATATTTTTTAACAGCAGCTGCTTTATAATAACCACGACTTTAGATAAGCCGTGATAAAACCATATATATTTTTATATCATTGAACGGTCAGATTGTATACTTTAAGATAATGATATTTTACCGACTTAAAAAAAATAAAAAAAAGTTTTATAAAAAAATAGTATTGAAGCAGGGTTTCTATGTTTGTAGGCTTCAATATAACTAATAACTACGTTTTTGGTGATTTTGTTTATCCGTACTTACACAATTTTATAATTTTAATACATTTAAGAAAAGTTAAATTAAAATGTGTTTAATAAACGAGTAATAATGGATCATTTTTCAAAATCATTAGACAGTTTTTTTAAAAACAAATTTATTCGATACGGATTGCCATTTATTTTGTTAGTTGTCGGAGGATCATTTGGCCTAAGAGAATTTTCACAGATTCGATATGATTATCGAAAGGTCAAGTTCATCAGTCCAGAAGAACTTAAGAAACAAGGTATTGAAATGAAACCTCGGGGCAGCGTCACAATAGAAACCGAATATAAAAAGCTTTTGGAACAAGTTAATTTAGAAGAATATGAGAATAAAAGAATACCAAGGCCGCCTGGATTTGAAGACTGAAATAAATCTATATTAAAAAATTGTTTTAGTATGTTTTTATTTTAACGAATAACAAATAAATGTGTTATAATACATTATATTATCTACTCTAATTTTGTTTTACTTCAATCATCTGTTCAAGTAAAGTCATCAAAGTTGTAAACCTTTCTTGAATCTGTAAATTAAAAATGTATTATTATTATATAATATTTAATATGCTTAAAAATATTCATACCTCAGATACTGATCTCTGTGGTATTCGCCTATTAATTGTTTCTAATAATACTTCAATATCTTCAACTCTTTTACAAGTTTGTAGTATAATTTTATCTTCGTCTATTGTCCATTTGTTTATCATCTGTTTTTCAGATTCATTATTGTCTCGCTTGTTTCTAACATGCACATAACATTCAGATAAATTATCAATGTCTTCACTTTTTATTGTTATATTTTTATCTAGTAATGTTTCATTAATATCAGATCTTGTTGTAGAAGCGAAAAAATTACTTTCTGTTAACTTAATTGGGGTATTATGATCATCACATTGTTTCTTATTATTAATACTACTAATGTCCAAGTCATCAATAAACTCTTGTTTAATTTTAAGGTTATTTGATTTATTAAAACTTTGCTGGTGCGCATTAGTTGATTGATTATTTTCAGAAAAATTACCCTTAATAGTATCGTTGGTATATTCTACTTTAATTTGGTTTGGTATTTGGTATTTCTCATACTGAATGTCTGCTTCTGTTATCTTATCAATAACAACGGATGAAGGTAAGAAATTAAATTCTTTTTTTAATTCTCTTGACACATCATTCTTATCCGAAAAAACTTCTGTTTTAATTTTTATATTCTTTTCAATTACATCTGAATTAAAATTATCCAAATTAACTGTATCAGATATTATTTGATTTATAGTTTCATAATCCTTTTGTATTGCATTTTCTTTAATATCAACTTTTAATTTCTTTTTGGGTATAATTTTCACACTAGCTTCTGTTTTAGGAATACAAATAAATACCATTTCACTGCTTTTCAAGTCTTCATTAGTAACATGAACAATAGACTTTCCTGTTTCAATGTTTGGTTCTTGTTCATCTTTACATTTATGATTTTCTTCTTTTTTAAACTTTAGCTTTAAAGACTGCACTACCTTTGATTTTTGACGTTTTTTTGGTTTAACATCAACTAGATCTTCTTCAGATTCTATAATTGTAATTTTAAATAAGTGAAAAAATAATCAAAAGTAAACATGAATTATGACAACTAACCTGTTCCTGTGCTGCCTTTAATATCTTCTGCAGAGCCAGGAGAACTATTTTTAATCAAACTCTTTCTATTTTTTTGCTTTACTGTAATATTTTCTTCTGTTTTATCAATCTTTGACTGTACAATAGACGGATCAGCTCCTTCAAAATGTATTTTTGCTAATTTTAATCCTTCTAATGTATCAAAGTAGACGCGACCCTTAAAAAACTTAAAAAAAAAATGTTTACAATACATTCCACATTTATATTTTTTAAATGTTTATTTTATTAAATAAAATTATATAAAATCATTTAATTATAATCATTAATCAATTATTATATTGAATATAATGTCTCTAAAATTTTACGTCTTGATATTATATTTTATTATTTAAATAATATCATCTAAACATTTTTCATAAAATCATTAATGATATTAAAAACCATGGGCATTTATGGAAAATAATATACATTAAAAAGATTTCAATAAGGTAAAAAATTTGTGTAAAATTTCAAAACAAATAATTAATTATACCTTAAGACCACAGGATCTACAATGTGTATTATCTCCAGGTTTATGACACATACAATGACATATGTTTAATTGAGTATGATCTTCTGAATCGGAAGGAATTATTTCTTCGTAATCTATTCCATAGTTGTTACTTTGATCAATATCTAAGTCTTCCCAATTATCATCAGAAAAAAAGCTAAAATTGTATTCAATCAATTAACAATGTAAGATTTAATAATATAATAATGACATACCTTTCAGGAGGATGTTCTGTCGGAATTAATTGAAAAAAACAATCAACTAAAATTGGATTACTCTTTAACAAAGGAAGCATAGCTGTATGAACTTCTAATGGAGTTATATTTTCACTTTTTGATAAATGAAACAAATTATTTAATATTTTTCGAACTTGAGTTGGTTGTTTTTTCATGCAAACCTAATAATAATAAAAAATTAATAAAACTAAGGATAGAAAAATAGATTAATAACATACTTGTAACTTTCTAATAAATTCTTTTATTCTAGTTAATTCTAGATAATCTGTGAACTTTCCAATTGATAAAGCTTGTCCCGGAAGTAAAAATCCTAAAAATTCATAGATTAAATCATCATTTTTATCAGTTAATACTTCTGTTATTTGTTCATATAAAATATTAATATTGCTATCATCAGCATCCCCAAAAGATGCTAAAAGTTTTATGGCTAGATCAAATGATTCAGTGTCTAATCTTTCTCTCATTTTTTTCATATATCCTTCAGCATAATCTATAAAAAAGTATTACAGTATTAGTTTGTATTATAGTTTATAACTATTATTAAATACAATTATTTCATTCTAAAAATTAAAAATAATAAAATGCACATAATATATAATGTGTTAATAATAAAGATATAAATAACTTACATTATAAATATAGCTAATAAGAGAATATTTGAAAATATTGAATTTTAATTAATTATATAATGACTGAAGATAAAAATCATTGTGGATTACAAACAGGGAATTTTTTTTTTTTTTAATAAAGATTTAGTTTATAAGTTATGTGTTTTTAATATTTTTTAATATAGTTAATAAAAAAATAATAATACCTTGAGCGTACTGTGAGTATGATTGGTCGTTTTCTGGAAAAATTGCAGCCAAAGCAGTCTCATATTTTTTTTTTTTCTTTAAAATATTTGAATTCAAAATATCAATTTTACGTTTAGGAGTACGATGATCTGATTCTGAAGTGTTCTAAAAAGTGTATACAATTTATAGTCTTTAACAGTAATTAGAATACTTAACACAAGACATAACTAAAGCGATTTTATTTACTTTTTTGATAGTAATATGTCTGATTGATCTAAAAACAAACCAAATAGTAAGTGTAAGTAAGCAGTTAGGTAAATAGTAAGATTTTATTGCTTCTTACTTCATATTATTAGTAGTAGTCTCAAAATTAACATCATTGGCAATCTTGAGTTCCTCGATACCATCAATCTGACATTGATCCATTACCTTATTATTAAACATAAAACCTACCAAATATAATTGAATAAAATAAAAACAATTAGATACCGTAATACAAATTACAATTTAAAAATTTACAATTATTAAAACTAAGTAATAATTACTATTGTTTTTGTTGGTATTACTTAAGTTTTAAAAAAAAATTTAACTTAACTCTTATCTGAGTTACAATTGTATGATAACTGAACAGCTGTTTCGTTTTCCTAATAATACTACTATACTTTACTATATTATTACTATATCCACAGAACAATGCTATATCACAACTTACTGTTTCCAGGAAAATACATGACAAAATTATCATTATTTTTCTATTACATTTAATATAGTACGCTATATACATGTATTTTTTGTAGTATCCAATTATATAAAAAAAAAAAAAAACTCAACGTAATTAGTGTCCTATTAATTAGTAAGATGCAGAATTTTTAATCGACAGTTTTACTTATTCAGAATATTTGCTATTTCAAAACACTATGTAAAGGATCATGTTTCTTGAATTAAACAAATAAAGTAAGTACCTACTTAATTTTAACATAACAGTTATTAGGCTATTTATTTTTATATTAAACATTATATTTGTAAATATCTTAAATTACATTGTTAACTAGTATTTGTTATTTGTATAAAGAACAATTAATTAATACATGATATTCATGTGTTTTTAAATTTTCTTTAATTAATCGTTTTTCAAAGTAGTATTCATAGTAATGTACTTTAATTGTATTATGTAAACAATTAAATATGTAATCAATGCACCTGCTTTGGTTATAATTATAATAAGAATTAATTCAAAATTACTAAAAATATCAGTTTATCTGAAAAAAAAATATATGTACCTATATAATAGCATAAACTAAGAAGAAATCAAAAATAAACCTAGTCCATGATAATAAGTATTACAGATACAGGTATGCTAAACATTGTTTTCAATATGATATAGTCATGCATTACTTCCATGTTTGTTTGATTAAAAATTTAACTGTCTGAAATTCAATACATAAAGATAAAGAGGTACCTATGCAATTATACTAATTAACTAATTATCAAGATTGAATTTCTTAACTATTTTACTTTGATGATAGGCAATTATTTTAAAATTAATAATCTAATTTGTATAAAATACTAAATCAATTTTTATTTGCCTATTCATTTTTATAAAATTTGTAAATGTGTAAGTGTAATTTATGTATTCTATGTTATTAACTACATAAAAATAAATTTGGATTACAACTATAAAACTGAATTTTAAGATTATTTGGGCCCCAAGTCACTTATTCCAAGTGTAATTTAAAACATTGAAATAAATTAAAATTATGTTACTCTTATTACCAAATACAAATAGCAAAATTTGAAGTACCTATGCTATTAGTTTTTTTAAAGTCCCAAACCAAAAAAAGTTTTTGAAGTTTGAGATTAGCTGTCCATCATGCTCTTTCAATTTGAATACAATAATAAATCGTTAGTACAAATACCTGTGTTTTACTGACTTCTTGCTTTTTTCAAAAATTATTGAAAAACCAATAGGTATTTAGAACTATTTGTTGCACCAAAACCAAAAAACGAGCCAAAATAATACATTATAAATCTTAAAGTTTTCTGTTCTATTAAAATTCTTACAACTGATGTCACTCAGGGAGTGTATGAATAAAAAAATAAATATTTATTGTGAATTTAAATTTTTTTAACTAAATTATATTAATTTTTACTTTAATCAATAATCTATCTCAATTTTAATTTGATAATTGTGATTTAAAATTAAAATAATGTTTTAAATGTATTTGTAATATTTGTTAGATTTGTTTAATGTCTATAAGTCTATAAAATTACTTTTTTTACCTAAATTATATATTAAAGTGCCATTAACACTTGACCTATATTTTTCATTAAAAGAAACTTAGATATAATGATATGCATATTATTATATTTTTCAATGTATTTCAACCTGTTTTATACTTTTTATGCTATTTAATAACATGTAGAATTAAATTATCATAACTGCATTCGATAATGATTTGCCACAATAAATGTTTAAATTGCTCATGAATAGCTCTAGTATTAATGTAAGTATGAAAAGTATGATATAAATAAAAATAAAAAATTATATTATTTTAGAGAAATTAAGCACAAAGTATGCTAAATTCCTAAATTTGTATTGGTTCTATAATTGTATATAAAAGATAATTTTAATTGCCATAGGCATATTATTAGCTATCAATAAAATAAGATTGGGTAGATTAAATCATGAATAAACATAAACATACTTTCCAACTATACCTTATTCATAATACTCATTAATATGTTTTATAAAAATTTATCAGTTTGTTATAAATAAAATTTTTAAAATATTATGTGCATATGTTAAATGATATAAAATTTACCATGATTATCTTTATGAAATTTAATCTTTATGTAACATTTGTAGATTATTCAGTTATAAATCATGAAGTGCGTATTTTATAAAATGTTAATTTTAATAGATTAAAAACTTAACTCATAATTTAATTAGAGGTATTAAGTACTTTTTATTTGGTTAATAGATACAATAGCTTATATCTTTTTAATGATGTCATCATATTTTATTTACCTTATTAATACTACCTAGATTAAATAGTCAAACATGTATAATGTATGTATTGTTTGATAAATATAAGGCACTCCTCTTCAGGGATATGATATTGATAAAGAAATTTTGATTGAAATATATTTTAAAACATGATTCAGTGGGGGCATTCCAATGATCAATCGATTAGTTTTCAGCCAATAAGTGTTTCATACACCTGTAATAATAAACATATAATATAATTTCATAACATTATTTTCTAGTAAAAAGTTCCTAATTTATTTGATTATCTAATCTAAGAACAATATTTTAATCCCATACTAAATATACAGTTAAGAACAAAAAAAATATTTTCTATTTATTTCAATATCTAAAAACTGTATTTTTGTCATGTATTTGAGTTAATTATGCCTAGGCTTCAGTGGAAATTTAAATCAAATCATAGTTCTGTAGAACTATTACCATTATCACTGAGCTATAATGTGAGCAGAAGCTATGGAAGCATTTTAAGTTATTTTCATTTTTTGAAAAGAATCAATGGCGATATTCAGGTAACATAGCATTTCATATGATACTAATATTAAAAATTAATCTGTAATTAATAACAGAATAGAAAAAATAAAATCACCAGAAAAAGATATAATTAAATATGGAAAATGTTAAAGTACATACATGTATATATATTAGTGTAATTTAAAATAGGTTTTGTTGATTTTTTTATTGCAAATAAAATAGTTAAGTGGATAAACTGATAAAATACATTAATTTGATAAATAATGTAAATTGGTTTTGAGATTATGTAATTTTGCTATTTAAACAATTAACAATAAGTACTTAGATGTACATTATACATATAATAATCTTAAATATTTCTAAAACTTAATTAAACATAAATAATTGTCTCATGACTGCTTACATTATTGCTGTAATTAGTGAAAATATTATGTTCATAAATTGTTAATACAAAAAAATTGCATATGGACCATAAAATTTTTTTTTATAATTTATTATATATTTTATAATTAGTAAGTACTTCATTTTTTAAACATTTATAATAATATATTTTATGAAAATTAAGTAACATTGCCATTAGCAATAAAATAATTATTATTGAAGCAGAATTTTTATCTATTAGAATAAGTATATTAAGGTTTTTCATATGAAATAAATGCGTTTGATATTTTTTACAAGTGTGAATTACTCAAATATAAGCAATATTTTAATATTCAAGGTCTTGAATAAATGTAAGATTTAAAAAAAACATGAAGTTATGTTTAAGTTTTGATTTGTACTAGATTTAATTATAGATTAAAAAAAATTGTTTACTTATACAAATAATTCTCTTATCCCATTTATTTATAAACACACACTGTCGTGCAGTTGTTTTTTTTTTTACTTAGTCTACCTAACCTAACCTAGTGCTGGATAAATAATTAATTTTATGATTTTCATGTACCTTCCTAAACTTTTTTATTATTTAAGTTTTAAAAATTTAAAAATATTTAGATATATGATGTACAATGTACGTATCTTATTATCAGGTAATAATTATCATATTATTGTGAATTAGCATGATAATTTGTATACATAAAGTAACAACATTTTCGAAAACAGATCAAATTATATAAATATGACAGACAATGAAGATCATCAAAGTGTACCAGTCAACATTCGCTACACTCGAGGTTTTTCATTTTTACGTTTACAACTTCCAACAACCAATGAGTTTAGCGATTTGAGACGGCCACAAAGATCACGTAGTCAAGGCTTCCTTACTGGGTTGTCAAATCGTTTACCGTCGTTTTCTATCACTGGTCCATTATATGATGATAGTCCATTACCACCTACTGATAATACAAACAAAAGATTCAGCTTTGCAAATTTCAGAAAAATTTCATCGGCGGTCAGTAGAATTGAAATATTGTTCTAACACCAGCCTCACTATAACACTAATTTTCTGTTGTTTAACACCTAATAATGAGTTTTTAAACTAGCCAAGCTTTACTTTTTATTGTATATGTAGTTTATCTAAGCCATTTATTGTTCATGTTTCAACACAGCACTATACAATATACTACATATTTATTTATCTATAATATTCAATTCTTTAAACTTTATTTTATTTTAATATAAATTATTATGGATTTACAAAGATTTTAATCGTTGACAACATATTATAGGACTGTTTTATAAATTTAGATTTATTTGATCTATTATTAAAATCAATAAAAATATAATGACTTCACTTATTTATATAGATAAATAATCATCTAATTATTTCTTAAAAACAATTACAGATATACAGTAGCTATAATGAATTTAAAAGAACTAGTATTTTGTTGTTGTGATATTCAATTGTTTGTTATTATTTTTATAGCAATAACTTTCATCATTTATTTTAAGCTGATTAGATATTCAAGTAATATTATGATCAAAGCCAGTTTCTTGCTATAAAAAATATGCCTTGAAAATTACTGAATATATATTAAATTTATTTATTTATTGTACTAATTTTTTTGTTTAATTTCCATATTGACATTGAGCATAAACTGAAACAAGTTCTGCATTTTGTAGAGCTAGGCTATTTCAAAGAAATTTAAAAATTATTTTTCTGATGTTATTTATTTGACCAGAGAGATTAGAAAGAGGATTAAACAATTTTTAGTTCAACTTTGCTCTAGGGTTTAACCCAGTGTTTTTCAACCTTTGTATTATGGTGACACTATTAAAATATTTTATAGTTTTATAGTTTGTCACGCATGATAAAAAAATAAGTATAGTGAGTAATATTGGGTATTATTGGGTATTATTTGGTTATTTAATTGGAAATATAAAATTAAAAGTAACTAAGAAAAATAATGATTAATTTCAATAACAGATAACTTATAATTAATCACTATAGAAATTTTATCAAATACTTATTGAATTTTGTAAATTCTGTCAAAAATGTTTGTATATTTTATGTAATTTAATATACTTCATGATACATTTGGATTTATCTGGTGACATTGGTTGAGAAACACTGATCTAGCTTATATTTGCTCCTATGCATATTAACAGAAAAAATTTGACTCAATATTTTTTAACTTTTTAAAAATTATGAAATATGTATTTTTTACATTTTTACAAATAATTTATTAATATTTGTGATCAAAATAATACATCTAATACAGTCACATGAACTATATATATACATTATAGAATCGCAGGCGTTTTGCCCTCACTAATTCGTGATATAAATATATAATCAATAATCATATAATATATTAAGTCAACACAACACAAAATGCCGTAGAAATGAATAGATTAAAATTAAATACTATAATACTAAGATAAATTCTATATCTTATATATCTATAGCCTGTTTACTGTAATAGAAATTACAATCATATTGTACAGAATTTAAATATAATAACAACAATGGCATTTTATGGTATTTAATTTTAATTTATTTATTTTTACGACATTTTGTGTTGACTTAAAATATATTGTATAATTATTGATTATTTATTAATATATTTTGTAGTATTGTCAATTAAACATTACAATTTTCATTAAAAATTAATGTATTTAAATTATCAAAGTTTGATGAGGACCAAATGTTCTAAGGCTAATAATTTTCTGGGACGCAATGCCCTATCGTAATAATTTTTAGGGACGAAACGTTCGTGAATTGGTTTTTTTGACGGAGACCAAACAGCGGGGCAAGACATCTGTTATCACATTTATACTAGTATGCTTAGCTCCTAGGGATGCTTACTTACTAAGCTTAAATAACATTATCAAACTGTATTTTTCCTATCATTGAAATCAACCATTTCTCTAGCAGGAATGACTCAACTTATATACATAAAAAGGTTAACTTCAATCATTATTACCTAAGTAATTTAAAGATGGTTATTTAGGTATTGTATATACCAAGTATCTACTGATCAATCTTTTAAAGATTGGATACCAAGGTCGATTGGTATTTCAATTCACTTTTCTTGATACAATAAATGTATTTATTTTTAAGAAACATAAACATTGAACAAGTTAAATTTTTAAAAATATAATTTGTTGAAATGTGTTAACTTGTTTTTAGGAAATAGTACTAAATAAATAATAATTATAATAAAAATGTCTGTCAAAAATACTTTTTTAACCAATAATATTTTTTAAATGTGCATTTATTTTGTTAAATTCAATTTTCCCTTTGCAATATTAACTGTATTAAGTGTTTTTATACAATAACTCTCAATCCTAATACCCAATAAAAATAATTTGTTAGGGTTACATTTTTATTTTATGTTCTATTAATACATAAGAGTATACATTGTTATCTCTGTTTGATTTACTAATGTATGGAATTATATAAAAATGATTGATTGTTTATTATTTTTTTTTTTGTATAGGTATTAAAGAAATTTCAATTGTTTGAAACAGAAACATATTTATTATCTTATATTAATTATTATATCAATAATTAATTATTATCTCTTATTATCTCATATTAATTATTTATGATTTTAATTGTATGTTATAACATATTTAATATAGTGTTATATAATTTATTAGAAGAATAATACATTTACATCTTAAAATGTAAAATATTTATATCATTTTTAATAAATTATTTAATACTAAAAAATAATAATATATGATTATAATGATTTTTTTATATTTTTGTATTACATGTTGTTTAATAATTTAAATTAGTCAGATATGGCCAATAATTAAAAACCTATTATGTGGATAATCACTCTATGGTCTTACTATAATGAACATGTTGAATTTCAATTCATTGATAGACCTTTGTGTACAATGAAAAGCAATTTTGAACATTAAAAATCAAATTGTTTGATAACCTTGTTTGTCATTTTAAGAATAATATTAAAATTTTAACAAATGTCGATGTATATTTTATTCATTATTCCTGATTATTTTAATAACTATTAAGAGATGTATACCTTTTAACAAGAACAAACTAGATCCATTTTGCTTCCAGGAACCCCCTTTAAAGTTGATGATTGGAGCATTTGTTTTTATTAGAAGAAGTATCTCTACACACACACACACACACGCAAATATTGTAAAATTTATACATTCTTTGCTCCAATTAAAATGTAAAATTATTTAATATATGTTTTTATTTTTATTATAGAAGTATTTAATTTTTGTTTGTTTTTTTTTTTTTAGCTTATTATTAAAAATACTTTAATTGAGTTTGATTGCTTATTCTTGCTATAATAATGTTTTTAAAACCAATTTGTATTAATATTTTTTTTTTCTGAATTTGTTTAGTGTTACATTTTAATTTTTTGTATTTTAATTTTTAGAATTTGCATACTAGTGATTCAATGGTGTCGTTATGCTACAGAGCTTTACATAATTACATCTCAGAAAATAATTTAGAAGGTCTTCAAGGATTTCTTGAAAACCGTCGTGTTCTTGTTGATGATCGTGACGATGTAAGATTAAATAAATAAATAAATTATGATGAATAGTTTTCTTTATTTTAATTCTTTTCCTACATTTTTTATTTATAATTTTTATAGAATGGAGCTACTGCTTTACATTATGCCGCAACTAAAGGGAAATTACAATTTCTTAGGGAGCTTATTAATCATGGATCAGATGTTAACATTGAAGATAATGTAAGTAATTTGCTTCATTATATTATATTGAAATTAATTGAAAAATTAATATTTTGTACCTATAAAAAACATTAATTTGTATTTTTTTCCCCTTTAAATATCAAAATATGTTTATCTCAATGTGAAAATTGAATTGTGTAGGATAATTGGACAGCATTGATTTGTGCTGCTAAAGAAGGTCATACTGATATATGTGCTGAATTATTAGATCATGGAGCTGATATTGAACACCGAGATATGGTATGTATTTTATTACAATGTAATAATCTTTGAATAATTTATGGATGTTTACTTATAATATATCATTTACATATTAGGGAGGATGGACATCACTTATTTGGTCTAGTTACTGTGGATACCCCACCTTGGCTAATTTTCTATTGGACCGAGGGGCTGATATAAATGCTCATGGAAATTTCCACATTACTGCATTAGTTTGGGCTGCAGGTAGAGGACATACTAAGTTAGCCTGTAATTTAATAGCACGTGGTGCTAAAGTTAATGTTGGCGACAAGGTATGCATACAATTATTAGAAACGTTATGTAAAAATAGTTATATATATCTTAATATTGTAGTATGGGACTTCTGCATTAGTATGGGCATGTAGAAAAGGTGATGTAGAACTTGTTGATACATTGTTAAGAGCTGGAGCTAATGTTGACACTGCTGGAATGGTAAGTATAATTTATATATTTAACAAACCAATCATAAATATTGTATTTATTTTATTGTTAAGTATAAACATTTGTTTATTTAATGACTGACTTGTTTTTAGTATTCATGGACTCCTTTATTAGTATCTTCCATGGGAAATCACACCGAAGTTGTAAATCTACTCCTTGAACGTAAGCCAAATGTCAATGCTTTAGACCAAGATGGATGTACTGCCTTAACAATTGCATGTAAAGAAGGATATTATGATATTGCTAATTCTCTTTTAAATGCTGGAGCTTATATCAATATACAAGTAAATACATATAGATACAATATATTTCAGTTAAATCTTAATTAAAATCATTAAAATTTTAATTTTTTTTAGGATCGTAGTTCAGATACTAACCTTATACATGCTGTTAAAGGAGGACACCGAAATATTGTGGAAGCACTTCTTAAAAAATATGCTGATGTCGATGTTATGGGAAAAGTATAAATAAAATAAAATTATATTAATTGGCATTTAATATTACAACCATATTTTTAATTATCCAATTTTATTTTTATTTAAGTTTTGTATTGAATTTATTTACAATCCATGCAAGTGGTAAAAAACAATGAGACTGAAAAACTACCACCTAATAAAGTTGCAGAGTTAAATTAATAATTTTGAATTATAGAAAGCTCCTTATAACCTTTGATTGATAATTTATTTATTTGAGTTTGTAGATTTGATTGAAATCTTGAGTAGGTATCTCTTATCTTCTTCTCTAGCTATCTGCTTTTGTTGAGTGTATTGAAGATCAGGATGGTATGAAGTTTGCCATTGGTAGCATACCCCAGAATTTGATGGAATTGGATTCTTTAGCTTTGTTCATATTTAAAATTGATAGTTTGTAGTAGCATCTAAATTATGTTTAGAGTATTAGGTACTTTACTCCCATCTTTACTCTTAATTAATTTATAAGGGAAGTATATTTTCAAAAAATATATAAATTTAGAATGTTGCAATTTATTTTAATTTTATATCAAAAATATTTTAAAATACATTAAAACCTCAATTATCCTGACTTCATTAAGCCAAATTTTGCTTAATCTAGATATCCGTGTAAGACTGTTTTCGTGTCTATTTTAGAACACGAAAACAAGAACCACAAGTATCTCGCATGTTATTGCAATTAATACCAATTTCATATTATCATTTGTGTTATCATTTTGTGTATCTTGTATGTTATAATATACGATTTCAGGTTATTATGTTTAATCCGAATTTTCATTAAACTCGGATAAACTAGAGTGCCATTAAGTCCAGATTAATGAGGAGATTCTAGTATAATTTCTTTAAAATTGTATGATGAATATGAGAGTTGTAATTTCAAATTTGCCTTTAATTTACTAACTTTTCTTCCAAAACTAAAATTTACACATTATGCAAAAAAATACCAGATTATTTTTAAACCCTTATGTTTAATTAACTTATTCAAATAAAACACATATATTGACAAGTTGTTTAAACTATAGGAACGGAAAACTGCATTGTATATTGCGGTAGAAAAAGGAAATACAGCAATAATTAAATTATTACTTGGTGCAAATCCTGATTTAGAAATTTCAACAAAAGTAAGCAGCATATAAATATAAGCAGAACTACTTAATATTTAATAAATTTTGTTTGTTTATTAAGGATGGTGATACACCTTTGATGAGAGCTGTTAGAAACCGTAATGCTGAAGCTGTTCAACTTTTAATTGAAAAGCGTGCTCGTGTATCAGCTACAGATAAACGTGGAGATACTGCTTTACATATAGCTATGAGAGCTAGAGCTAGAGGAATTGTTGAAATTTTACTACGAAATCCTAAGAACAGTCAACTTTTATACAGACCAAATCGAGCAGGTGAAACACCATACAATATGGATGTTAATGCTCAAAAGCCTATTCTTAGTCAAATATTTGGTTCGAGACGTCTTAATACTAATGAAGATAATGAAAATTTACTGGGATACGATCTTTATAGCAGTGCATTGGCCGATATGCTTAGTGAACCTACTTTATCAATGCCAATTACTGTTGGATTATATGCTAAATGGGGTAGTGGAAAATCATTTCTGCTTAATAAATTGAGAGGTAAGTAGTTGTAGTTTGAATAGTCAAATAGTTTCTTTATTAATAAATTATTAAAATAGTTCAATTAATTTAATGATTAAGAATACAACTTTAAAATATAAATGTCTGTTACCTTTTTAGAGGAAATGAAAAATTTTGCTCATCAATGGACTGATCCATTTTTTCAATTCCCATGGCTAATATTGGGTGTGGCACTTCATTTTTGTTTCATTGCTGGTACTATAGTTGTAGTCTTGACATCATCATCACTTGTTGCAATTATCACAACATTTAGTTTATTAGCTGGTATATTTTTTTTCCTGATAATGGTATACTATGGCAGTCATAGGTTAGTATTATTATATTATTATTTTATATATCACTTATTTATTATCTCTATTATTAATTGCTATTTTAATAATTAATTTTATAGACTTGATTGGGCTTATAATTGTATCAGCTATTTAAGCCAAAAAGCCGTTACAACACGAATAATTCTACAAATAATATTTTGTCATCCACCAGGTTCAAGTTGGGGGACATCAGTTACAGCACAACCTATTAGGTATTTATGATTTTATTATACATTTTTTATTCATTAAATTTAATTAATTATATTTTTATTACAAATTAATTTAGATTTTATTTTACTGACCAAACTCGAGTAAGTAGTACAACACCTGGAGAAAGTACAATTATTCAAATGATAGGTTCATTATATGATTCAATTGAAAAAGATTTTGGATCAATTTCTACCCGCTTGTATAGAGCTTTTCGTCCAAAACCTGGTTAGTTAGTTAATTAATTAATTTTTTTTATTTCTTATAAATAATAATTAATGATAATTCATACACATTTTAGTAAAACTTACTTCACCTTGGAAATGGCGTAAATTATGTTGCATGCCAAACATAATACTATTTGAAATATCATTTCTATGTGTTTTATTAGTAACACTAATTATTGCTATGAACAATGGTACATTAACTTTTATAAAGTAAGTTTCGGTTTTAATATGAAATAACATTGTTTTTAATTTTGTACTGTTTTAATTACTTAGTGATTTTTCAATTGACAAAGCTATTGGAAATGTTATACTATTTTGTTGTGGGATGTTCATTTTATTACTAATGATAGGAAATTTATATACATTCAGTCAATTACTACAATCATTAGTGTTCTCACAGCGTAAACAATTAAGGAGAGCTACATCAAGATTAGATACATTAAAGTCTGAAGGATTTATTCAAGCATTACGGACTGAAGTAAATTTAATGACAGAAATGGTATTATATTTAATATTTTTTTGATTATTTGTGATATATTTATTTAATAAATACTGATTAATTTTACTTATTTGATAAAAGGTGCGTTGTTTAGATGCATTTACTCAACAGCAAACTAGATTGGTAATAATTATTGATGGTCTAGACTCTTGTGAACAGGACAAAATATTATTACTTTTAGATGCTGTACGGATGTTATTTTCTGAACAAAATACTCCTTTTATAGTTGTCTTAGCTATTGACCCACATGCAATTTCTCAGGTCTGTACATAGTTGGTTTTATTTCTTTATATAACAAAGATATTTAATTATTGAATATGATACAAATTATTTTTTCTAGGTAATTGAACTCAATAGTCGAAGGTTGTTAAATGACATGAATTTTTCTGGACATGATTATCTTAAAAATATGGTTCATTTGCCATTTTTTCTTCAAAATTCTGGTTTACGAAAGGTAAAATTAGCTCAAAAATCATCTCAATCTCATCGTAAAAGTGTTACTAATCAAATGGATGAATGTGGATTGGTACATTCGGTAAGAAGGTTTTAAAATAAAACAAACTGTTTCATTAATTACATTTTTAACTATAGGCTTCAACTCGACGATTATCTAATGAGTCCACAACTTTAAAACCTACTATGGGTTCTTCTGGTGGACTTAGTCGAAGCAAGGGTAACATTAATTCTACCAGGAACAAATTAAAATCCAGTGAAAGTATAGCAAGTAGCATAGCTAGCAACATACATAGATTAGGTGGTCCACAAGATCTTTCTAAAATTTTGTTAACTGATGACTATTTTAGTGATGTGAATCCTAGAAGTATGAGACGTTTAATGAATATTGTTTATATTACAGGTATGATGAAATAATGAAATAAATAAATTATGTTTAATTAGTCAATTTTAAAAATATATAACATTTTTTAGGTCGTTTATTGAAAGCATTTCAATTAGAATTTAATTGGTATCATTTAGCTAGTTGGATAAATATTACAGAACAATGGCCTTATAGAATATCTTGGATGATTATTTTTCATGATACTAATGAAGATACCATTGATGATTCAATGTCATTAAAGACTTTATATGAAAAGTAATTTTAATTTTAATATATTTGACAACATAATCATTATTATTTTGATTAAAATTATAATTAACAGAGTACGTCGTCAAATACAACTTTCTAAAGACATTGATCCATTAATGGAGATGGACAAAGATGAGAAAAAATTTGAAATATTTCTTTCTTTTCATCGAACAACATTATTAGTTAGCGATTTAAGAATTTTCTTACCTTTTACTATCAATCTGGATCCATATTTAAGAAAAGTTATTAAAGATGAAATGCAAAACTCTGAAGATTCAACTGTTTTTAGACCAACAATAATACATAATGAACTACAAACACGTAGAGTGCAAAATCAACTTATGAGAAGACAGGTTGGTTAAATTCTTTAATTTTTACTAATTTTTACTATATTTAGAATTATAACTATCCTATAATTTAATTTAAGAAAATGGGAGCTAAATTATCATTACAACACGAAACCTTACCAACGACATTAATGCTAAATGAACCACAATCTGCTGTATTGTGGAATCAACAAGTTCAAAATAGATGGCATACACCACCTTATGAAGAATTGCCTAACCAACTTCAAAATTTTTCTATTTCATCTTTATCCGTAATGACAACTTATAAATATATTTTTAAATCAATTTCATGCTATTTAAATGATTTTAATGTTTTAGGATGAATTTAACAATATTAAATTGTCATCATCAAGTGTAGATGAAATTTGTAAGTTGTTAACAAGAATTAAAGATTTACAAGAGTCAAACATTCCAAAATATACACAAATAATTAAAGATAACAATCTTACTGGTTGTGTACTCTTACATTGCAATTTGAACGAATTAAAAAATGTAATTAAACAAAGTTTTAATTTAATCAGGTACAAATTATATTATATTTTTGATTTGCAGGTATTAAAAATGAACTTTGGAGATTGGGAACTTTTCCGTATAGTTTTATTAGCATTGCGAGATAAAGAATACTTAATAAATAATGAAACCAACAGCAATAATAATTTTAAACACACAAGATCGGGTAGCTCTAAAAACCAATCTCATGAAAGAAGAGGTATAAAAAATGACAATCTAACTATATTTTTTTTATGATAACTTAATTTTCTTTATGAAAACTAATATAATATGTTTATTAATAAAATTTTTTTAAATATTAGGATCTTCTAATAATAGTAATAATGTCCAAGGAATTTTAAACGATAAAGATCAGAAAGGGTCCAAAATATCATCAGTTGAAAAACAAGTAAGTAAATAATTTTAATTAATTTAAATTTAAGTAAAAAATTAACTAAAGAAATATAAAGTTTTCATTTTTATTTATTGTGTACAATTATTGTTTTATAACACAAAGGTAACATTAGAAGAACAAATGATTTGTGGTGCATTACAAACTCTTAACGAAGAAGCATGTGAAGATGTTTTGGAAGAATCAGAAGAACAAGGAACCATAGCAGCAGCTACCTATTTGCAAGTACCACAGCAGCCTATCGACATAATTACAGGTGAGCAGATGCAACAACAAAGTCAGAATGAACTCGACAATACTAATTTTAAAACAGGAAAATGCAATCCTTATGTAGTTGTAGATATGAATAAAATGCCCGAAAAAAATTAATATTAATGGAGTGTGTGGTGATGAGTCCTAAGCATGTGCATGACTTTATTTCATCATGATTTTTTAAAAAATTTATTTCATATTATTTAATTTATTTACCACACTTAGACCTAGTTAAGTAATATTTTCCTAATCTCGATTATCTGAATAAAATAATATTATTGTTTATGTATATTTTATTAAAAGATGAAATAAATTATCAATAATATACTTTTTTCGATAATTATTTGATAAATATTTATATTTTGTACAATTTTGCAGTAATTACAATAATTAATAAATTTGAATGTGTGATCCGTAATGTAAGCAATAGGTGGTTGTTGGGATTAAATTTCTTTATTGCATTATTATTATTGTAATTCTTATACAGAGTTTTAAGAATAACTCATATTTAATAATATTATATTTATAATTTGTGAAATTATATTTATGTGGGAGTGGGTGAATAAGCACTTTACTTTAAAGATCTTTTCATACTGAAATTATAAATTGTATCTGTACATTTGAACTTGAAAATTATTTCTTTATAAAACTAAAATATACTTTATAAGAGTTTCTCAATTAAACTATCAGAGTTGAAAAATAAAGTATACCTTAAATTTTTTGTCTTATAACTTACAGATTTGATATCTGCATAGAATATTTTAAAAATATAAATGTAATCTTGGGACACATTTAGTTATTTATTAAAATTATTAATTATTTTTATATTTTAATTTGAGTGAAGTTAACTTTTTATTTGAAACATAAAACAGAATTTTAGTGAACATAAGTCTGTTATACCAAATTATAATGTTTATGTTTAGATTTAATTTTTAGCTTTAATTGATTATCAATTAGTGATTACTGATTAATTACAATGATAAAAAATAATTATTTTAGTTTTTATATTTTAAGTAAATCTATTTCATCATTTGTTTTTTTTTTCAATTGTAATTACCTATTTCAAAATATAATCAATTTACAAAAATTGAAATTTCCAATTTTTACTAACTAGATGTTGGTAAGAATCTGCTCAATTTTGTACATAATCTCCTACTGCTATTAAGTTATTAATTATTGTTATTATTTTAGATTCTGAGTGGAGCTATGAAGGTAATAATTTTACAATGATCTGGGCCTAATAAATTATATAAAAGCAAATATTATATCTGTCTTATATAAATTTTGTAATATTGTGTAACTATATGTAGATCTCTGTTCGGAATCATTTTTTGTAAGCACTGATTATAGAATTCAAATTCTTATGTCCACATGATGGTGAATTGTCTACTCAATGACAAGGTATACTCGTCACTTACTGTACAGCAGAGCTGTTACCTACTTTGCCCTTTTTTATGTGTTATGTATTTATGTACACTAAATATTTTATTTTATTATTATCTAGATTTTATATAAGTATTTATTAAATGTGTCTTATAACAGTTACACCTATAAAAAACCATTGTTTAAACATGTTTATGGAGCATGTTATAATACAATTCTAATCATAAAACCTTGAACTTCTTTTAACACAAAAATACATTTTTTATTAAATAGCTGATCCTTAAAAATAATAACAAAAATACCTATTACCTATTACAACAATATAGTGATCAATATTTTTTTTACATTCACTAATCACTATTGGTATTATATATATACATATATGATATTATCATTGTTGATTTATATAATATTCTACATACAAATATTTTTTGTGAATGCAATAAAATAATTTACTGAATTCTAATTGATTATATTTTAACTGATAACCATTAAGCACATTATACATTAAAATCATAGTTTTTCAAACTATGATCTTTAATCAAATGTAAACCATTTACTAACTACAAACACAAAAGATTACAAATTATTATTTTTTTATTTTATTAATGTTTAGCCAAAAAATTACTCTTGATCATAAACTAAAATTGCACTTATAATAATATTATCTATATTATTATTACTCCATTGTATTTTTTATTTATTACATGTGATTTTGTTAATTACAAATTAAATTTTTACTGTTCTGTGAGAAAATTAAATATTTTGCTTGTGTATTAACTTACGTAAACTAAATATTTTGAAGAAAAAAAGTGTACCTATAATATTTATAAATTGGTTTTTGAAGGCTGCATAAATAATTTCATCATTGTTTGTTTTATATTTTTATTTTTATTTAATTGTTCAGATATTATTTTTCGTAAGTATATGTAATTATAAAAAAAAATATTAAATCTAAAATGTTGAAAGCTTAAAGATAATATATTAATATCTTCACTTGCATAGAAAAATGATATAAAAATGGCTGCATTACATGTTGTTACAATTTTTATTGCTTAATACCTATTATGTAGTATATTATATATTAGTATATACTTTGTAGACCATCATTATGCTTTTACTTACACACAGTATTTTTTAGTAATCGATCACATGTATACAAACTTTAAATTAAAATACTAATATACTTTTTTGTAGTTTTAAATTACCCTATTTATATTCTTATGTAGATGCATTTGTTTTTAATTGAATAATTATGCACATAAGCTATTTAAATTAATATTTAATGTATAATTTGTGTAGATATTAATAACATATTTAACTAACCATTTTAAAATGTTGACGTTTTAGATAATGAGTTGTATTGAGAAAGAGTTTTGTGAAGTGCTTTTTAGGAAAACATTTTATGCAGCTGTGAAAGTAATATTTGAGTTACCTGCTTTTAGATTCTTTAAAAATGAAAAATGGACATACATTTTTGAAAGGATTTTTTTTATTAATTTTGTTTGTATTTTAAAAAAGTTTTAAAAAATCAAGCATAATTTTTATTCATTTGCTATAAAATTCTAAAGTTTTAGAAAATTTATTGATGACAGAAAATACTCCAAAATATCTTAATAGCTTATCATTTAATTCATTGATCTATACATTAGTAATTAAATATATAATGTGGTTTATAAAAATAAGCAATCTTACATTTTAAAAATCACCAATTAACTTTTGTTAATGCAAAATTTTACAATTTGAAATTAATACAATAGTAAGCTGAGCTATGCTTAAAATCATTTACAAATTAAAAACATTTAGTATTGCTTTTATATTTTAAATAACAATATAACACTGTACTGCACTGAGGTTGAAAAGTGAGCTGATATATGACATAAAACATCTAGTTATTGTTCTCTTCATATTTTATTTATTTTATTTTTTAGGTGATGGATCCGTGTGTAGTACAACTTCAAGTAATGATAATGGGGGAGATGTTGATGCATTTTTACTTCAGGTAACAACATTTTTTTTTAATTATTAATATTTATATCTAATATTAATAAAAAATATATAAGCTATTATCAATTTTTTCCAGAATTCACCTCATCATAGCATTGTCCAATATCCAGCATTTCAATATGAGGGAAATAATTCTGTTTCAGCAAATTCATTGAACAATACTCCAATTGCTTCTAGAAAAAATCTTATTGATTACAAAGTTGGTTTTATCAATGTTTCAATAATTCATTAAACAAAAAAATATTTTTTAATTTTTTAGACATGTATTGTAACTACAACTACTGAAAAAGCAGGAAAACCTTTCTTGCTTAAATCTATTAAAAGACCAGCATCATTAGTAATGAACAGGCTTGATGATGCAGATACAATACCAGAAACAAAAAATTCTGTACAAGTATGTTTATAATTTGTAAAACATAATAATTTTATGTATTTTTCAAATATTATTAATAATATCATTAATATTTTATGTTAAGGCTAGTGGGATTGTAAAACAAGGTATTGCAGGCTCAGTTGGTATGCTAAGTTGTTTAGTAGCAAGTACAAGTTGGGTGCAACAACCTCCTGCAGTTACTATATCACCGGTTTGTAGCAATGAAAAATTACCAACAAGTCCACCACAAGATACAAATCATTCTTCAGCAGTGTGTGCGACAGCAAGCAGTGATGATGAAAGCACTCCTTTAGTGTCAGACATGTCTTCGCCACAATCTGACCACCTGCAATCAAATACTGACCGGTAAAATGAGGTATCTAGTTAAAAATAATTTAAAGTATTGACATAAAGTTTATTTTAGATCAGACAAAGTATATACATTTAATGGCATGTTCTATAAAGAAAACTCTCAACATTCTTTGACTTCTCAATTATCTTCAAAAAGTACTGAATCTTTACAATTGAGATCTGAAGGTGGAGGTTGTTCATTTGACGAAGACATAGATCTTCTTCGTGGTATTAATAGCATTCAATCTAGATCTAGGAGAGTATCATTTGACAGCGATATCAGTATATTAGGCCATCCATATGACTGGAATGATCCTGAAACTATGGTGTAAACACTATGATATGATTATACTACAAATTTATTAATCCTTTTTGACTTTATATTATGAAACATATTTCATTTTAAGCTCATTTACATTCTAATTTAACTTAGATTTTTTTTAAATATTACTAGTTTTATATTTAAATATATAGTGTTTATGTTTTACCAATACCTAACTTTAAAATTTTTATTTACATACAGCACAAATAATAATCTTATTACACAGCTTTAAAATTTTTATTTCAGTACGGCACAAATAATATTCATACAAATCTATCAAACACATTAAATTTCATTAATTGTATATTTTATTATTTTATTCGAATATACTCTGTCTCAAGCTAAAATATACCGGGCGGCTGACCAGTTTATCTGCTAAATGTTAGCTATCGATTTCCCCACAAAGTGGGGGAAAAAGTTACCGTGGCTGTCAGTTGCAATGCGCGAAACCAGTGTAATCTAGTTTGAGACAGAGTATATATACTTTTAAAGTTTAAATGATGTAAAAAAATTAATTTATGTAGTCTTAATAAAGACTTATGTAGAGTTATCATAAATGTAAATGTTATTTTTGAGATTGAATTCTAAAATATTTATTTGTTGTAATTTTATGTAATATAATCATATTATGATTTTTTTAATTGGTATTTCACATTCATAAATATAATTAATAATATCAGTTTACCAAAATTAATGATTATATTGTTTAAAATTTAAATTTGAAAACTTAAAATATTTTAGTAGATAATATGGAGTCAATAAAAAATCTATTTAATTAACTTATCAACTATAAAGTTCAATATGTATTTAAATTTTAACATTATTTCTAACATGAAATAATGAAGTATAAAACCTAAAAACTATGTTGTTTTTTTTTAAGATAACCATTCTTTTAAATATAAATTTAAATTTTTATTGATTATGATTAGATTAATTATTTCTTTAAATAAATTATGTGTTCTAGTTTAATAATTTAATTTTAGGTTTAGTTTTTATGACTAAATATAAAGAGTTAAACTTAAAATAAGTTTAATCATAATGAACCAATTATAATGATTTTATTTTTTTATATTTACTAAATGTAATTTATAAATTTGTGTATGTATATAATTTGACTATAGATATGTTTCTAAAAAACAATTTGCATATTGTTTTTCTAATTTATTAAATTATTTAGATAACTAAAAATAAATGAAAGTTATAATCTTTTAAAATTATTAGAATATTTTTACATAGCTTTCACATTTATAAAATACTTTATACTTATAGTTACTTACTAATAATTTACATCTGCCATTCTTAATAAAAAAAAAAAAAAAAAAACGATTAAAGTAATTTATTCTGCAATATCAAAATCAATCATTTAAAGATTAAAATATAAATGTATATTGTTAACATTATTAGATATTATCACAGGATACAAATAATTATAAATTTTAGGGCTTATAAAATATATCCTTTTTTTTAAACTTGCATTAATAATTGTTTATATTAGTTGTTAGATAAACTAAATGTGATTTCTTTCATATTTCCTAAGATATGTATTAGATCTTTTAATATTTATAGTATAAATCATTGTGATACTAGTTAACTATTTTAATTTATGAATTTCTATTTACTTTTAATAAATATAAAATTGATTTTATGAGTATTTTAAAATAGTATTATAGTAACTAATAATAGAAAAATAAATGAATTTCTGACTACCTTATACTTTGGTATAAGTAGACAACTTATTGTGCCTTTTAAATCTATAAATTTATTAAATTGTAGTTTTTACAATACAAATTTATTTTTATTTTATTATTTATTTTTATTCAAATTATTACAACATGAGTCTCTGTTAATTTTTTTTTATTCTTTATTTTACTTTATTCATTTTTGTTGAAAATTGTATTGTTCCTTTATTTTGGTATCATATTACCATTTCAAAATTAATTACCTATCAATATTAATTATAATTTCTTGTATTAGATTGAAAAAATTTAATGTATCTAATTTTAGTTTTACAACTTATTATTGTATTCAATTGTTTTAATAAGTTTATAGTAAGCTAGGAACATTTTATAAATGTTATGTAATACAAGGTGATTTTTTTTTCTAAGACCTATTAAATTAAATTGTTGTATAGTTTGAAGTATAACAACACTACATTTTGGGATTAGTAAAAAACTAATTTTCAATAATTTGTTTTTATTCAGATTATTTAATTTTAAATGCTCATCATTTAACAAAAAAGAAACTCAATTCAGTAGTTCAATACATATATTATGTACATACAAATGTGTAGTATTCTATGTTTATATAATAAATTCTTTTGATATATTTCAAATTTCAAAATATGAAATTAAAAATATTAGTTACAATATAATAAAAATTAGTGAAAAAAAAATGTTTTTTCATACAAAAATATAATATTAAAGAGTTATATCTTAATTTCAATTCTTCAAATAATCATTAACCAGTCAAAATAAATAAAGTAATGATTGTCTTTAGTTAAAATAAATCACCTTGTTTAATATATTTAGCTTATATAATGATATTTTATATGTGATTTTCAAAGCAATAATTCATTTTTTTTTTTTTTTTGTTATTTATGCTCCTCATAATGTTTAAATGAATTAAATGTTTATTTAAGGTGCCCTTTTAATGTCAACTAATTTTTTTAATAAGTATTAATAAATAGAAACTATAAATAGTTTTATTTCTTTAAAATGTTTAGATATCATTGCTTCATTTTTGGAATTTAATCCTCAATTTGTTTATACATATTAATTTAACATTATAGTTATTAGTTACCAACTAATAAGCATTTGAAGTTCAAATTTAATGAAGTTTTCCATTGCTCAACGCTTAATGAATAATCTAAAAATGTTTAATACCCCTTGTATATTATATAATATGAAGGGAAGACATTTTTAACTGTTACTTTTACCAACAAGAATCAATATTCAGAAATAATCATTAGTACCTAGCTAATGATTAGATCAGTCAGTAATCAGTGGAGTATGGACTATACTATAATTAATTAATAATTATCCGGTGAGCCACGCCTGATAGTGAAAACAAGCCATTTATATAAATACTTAATAATTAGAGACATTATTGCTTATGGCTGAAGATCAAATTATAATGAATAATTCTGATGTCAAGATATAGTTTTTTTTTTTTAATTAATAAAATTGATTGATTAAATAGAAAATTGTACATTTTTTTAAAAATTATATTTTATACTTTGTTTTTAAATGCAAAATATGAATTATTTTATTTGGTAATTACTTTTGGTAAATACTAATATAAGGGTAAAATTCTGTATAAATCTTCAAATCTTCAAAATAAATGTGAATTTATACCCTGAAAAAATCATTAAATATATCCAGAGTCAGGACAAAATTAACATGAGGGTGGTTACATTTTTTTCATTTTGCCATTGCATACTGACTGTAGTCTATATACTATAATTTTTTTTTTTTAATTCAATGTTGATTTTCTCTGAAGAATGATGATGATTCTATTTATACATGAAAATTAAATACTAAATAAATCATAATACTTTCAGATTGAAAATGTAATTCAATTAAAAAAATAACTAGGTATACTTAATACATTTAAGTTTTTTGTGTCTACAAAACAATTGATACAATTAGTATTAGTCAAAATATGACAATTGTTACAATATATGTTTTATATATATATTGTATATATACAATATATGTATTACATTTTATGAAACAAACTTTTTTTATATCTTCCAAAAAATTTCTAAATAAATTATTCCGATTCTTTATTGAGCAGTACTAACATTCAATTAAATGACATGGTAATATATTTTCACAAGTCACATACTCCCATGCATTTTAAATTTAATATTGACCATAAACATTCTATTGTTTGCGTGGAATCTAGGGAAAAAAAGGCCCTAGCAACATTTATGAGAATAAAAGCCCCATACCAACTAAATACATTATTCTTTTTTATTATGATTTATAAAATTGATTATAATCAGAATATAATCATTACATTTTTCTATGTAAAACACCTTAACATATCCATAACCAATTATTTTTCATTAATTGTTAAATTATTTTATTATATTATTATGCATCTAATTTCTTATACTAGGTAATTAATTTATTTTATTAAGGTAACTATAAAAAAAATAATAATAAATAAATTATTATTTTAAGCAGCATTAATTACACCTAATCCTGAATACATATCGCGAGTTTTACATTCTTTTATAATTTATTATAGGTAATACCTATTAAACATTTCCTCGTATGTAACTTAAGTTTTGCGCTCAAGAATACAATAAAAAGCTGTAACAAACACTGATTTTTTTTGTACACGTATCATATATAATTGTTTGAAAAATTCAGGAGCCAGGCCAAAGTTTCTATCGCTATACCATGTATCCGACTCAGCTAGTAAGCTAGGTATAGCTTTTTTTTTATAGTAGATACTATTATCGATACCCCCAGGCCACAATAGTTTCCAGATAGAGTCTACAATAAAATGTAATACCTTCATCATTTTTAAGATAGAGTCAAATAACAATTACTTTTATTGCTATATACTTTAATCTTTTATATTTCAAATGTACATTTTTTTTCTGGGGCGTTTATTCCGAATACCGTTTGGCGTTTGCGTGTTAAATGATTATAAGTATAACCAATATAATTTAGACTAGAGTATGATTTCCGTTCATCAGACACTATGCCCAGTGGCGTATGCAGGGGGGGTGTCAGGCAGATATTACACCCCCCTTAAAACCCTTAAAAATAAGTATTTATTCAAATTATGAAACGATGACTAAAAAAAAAAATAAACGGTCAATTCATGCATATAATTATGATTTATGAATTTATGACACCCCCTCCCCTTAAAAAATCCTGGTAACGCCACTGACTATGCCTATGGTAGTCCCCGGCAAAACTTCTCTATGTAAAATCGGAATCAAAGTATTATTTATCTCTTTATTGAACAATAAAAAATCTGCGTTCTAATACCTACATCACCATTTTTTCAGCCCAAACCAAACCAAAGGACCTTCGATCCTACGTCCAAAATTAGGTATTCGGAAAAAAATCCACAGGAAAAAAACCCCCGGAAAAAAAATCACTTATTTAGACTGTTAATTTCAAATTAATTGCATTAACCTCAATGATCTAGATATCGATGAACTATTCTTATACTTTGATAGAACATACGTCAATGGGACTTACTAGAGAACTACTACACAATCAAATAGTTTGTCATTATGGTGATCTTCACCAATATTTCCTCCTTATTTATGGAATGTACATAATACTACAAAGAAAAACACAGGTAGAACAAATAATATAAGTGAAGGTTTCAATAACAAATTTAAAACTTTGGTAAGAACTCAGCATCCAAATAAATTAATCAAAATCAAATTAATAAACTATTAAAAATTAAAACAGGTACCTACGGTTTTTTTAACAAAAAAAAAAAAATAAATAATAAACATGAAAGACGATTACAAAATATGTGCTTCGATATAAGAAAAGAATCAGAAATTAAATGTTTTTTACGAAATATATCATTATTGTTCTGTTGAATTTTTTAGACTATAATTCATAAATATTTTTTATCCTTTTGTACTTATGTACTTATATAATTTTTTACGTTTTATTATACAATTTTTATTATGCTTATGAAAAAAAATTAAATTTTTAACCTATTTTACTTTCCTATATACAACTTTTTAACGTTTTAATTATATTTTTGAAAAAAAAAATGTAATTTATAGTATAAATTTATAAAGTTAATTGTAGTATAATTGATTATATTTATGAAAAAAAAAATTTCTTATTAGGTAAATAATAAATAATATTAAATTATTAAATAATAAATTTAAAAAAAAAAATGTGGGGAAAATGTCCTACTATGCCAAAAACATTCGGGAGGAAAATGTCTGGGGGAACCGGTTACCAATCACGGCGGATCCGGTTGGTCACACACTTTATGTCTTTATCAATACCAAAATGTTAATTCTTAAAAAAAGAGACATCAATATTGAATTATTAATGCTTTCAGCAACTTTCCTATTAACCCTATATTAAGTAACTTATTAAGTACTGAAGTAGAATAACAATTAATAATAATAATAATTTTCAATTACTCAGTACCTACCTACCTACTTTTTTTATTCATGGCTTAAAATTCAGTGTATGCTATTTAGCATTTAAGCTAATTAAGTATATTAAAGTCTCTGGAAATAGAGTTACCTATTTTAATTTAATTTTAGTAATTTTACCATTATTCCTTATCATCTGTATTTAGAAGTGACAGATAATCTGATAACAATATTTTTTACAAACACGTTTTTTTAATTAAAGGAATTCAGAAATGAAGAAAACATAATTTATTTATTATGATTCTGTACTACTAACACAGAATAGAATAATACTACTACTAATTACTTTAATATTTTTTCAACTATTCGTATTTGTTTAATATTTATAATAATAAGTTAAATCTGATTAATTTCATAAATAGTTTATAGCGCAAAATTGTGATGAAGTGTAATATTTGTGAAGTCAACGAATCCAAGTATAAATGTCCAAAATGCAGAAACATCAAATAGTGAGTATCACATATAAATGTTTAAATAATTCTATGAAACTTTATTCAATCTATTTTTATTCAGTTCTTAGAATTTGGTAAGAAACTTGCTCACCCTAAACAATATTTGGTACCTACTTGTTAAGAAAATATTTTCCAAATATTAGTAAGACTAAATAAAAGATCAAAATAATTCAAATAATTTTACATTATAATATATGATTCAATATAATTAAAGCTTGTCGTACTCAATTTAGAATCTACACAATGTGTTATGTGTGTAATACAGTAACTAGTCTATAGGTAGCTTAGAATTTTATAATTTTATTTATAATAAATAGGTATATTTCAAATTTAATTTGATCCAATTTTTTATATATATATATGTGTGTGTGTATGTGTAGGATTATATATATATATATAAAATAGTAGTAGTTTGTATCTTATATTTTTAATATTAATAAACAATCAATTTTCAAACTTACTAATACAATACGTCAATACGTATTTTTATTGAACAATTCACATATTCGACAAAATGTATTTGTCTTGGTTAATAACAGACATCCAAAAATGCAGACATTAATTTCTGATATGTGACTAGAAAATGATGACGACTAAACTAAAAAGTACAATGTGAATTGAATACCATTGGATCATAGTACACCACAGATCAAAAATAGTAATAGAGATACTCAAAATTTACTTAGTGTCTTTTTAATTTTATTAGAAATATTAAATTTATTAGTATAATAACTTAAACAACATTTCACAATCTCTGTATCAGAAACCTCTATTAATGGACACTTCTCTCTCAATAGTGGACACTTCTAAATTCCCTAGCAAAAATGTATGCACATAATATGAGTTATAACCTCTTAATAGAGGACACTAAATACTGGTACCAAAATTACAAATTACCTCTCATAAATGGACACAATACAGTCAATACATGTTCATATCGAAAGTGTTTAAGTAATAAAAATATTATATTTATCTGTTATACAATATAAATTATAATAATATATTATAATGTTATAAATTTATATTTCGTTCATATTTTATCTTATCTTAATCATTTTCCTATTCGAAAAATGACAAATGGTTTGATCATCAGTTATGTGTTGCTGCTGCACATTGTGTAAACAAGTACCTCTGTTAAAATTAACAATAATAAAATAAAAAGATTGAACATAGAAGAAAAATTAAATATTGTTTTAACTAAGGAAACGAAAAATCTGAGTGTATTAGGAGAACGGTTTTGCATAAACAAATCACAGGTAAATTTAAATATTTAATTTTAATGTTTTGTACATTTTTATACCCATTTTTTAGTACATACCTATTATATATGATAAATAATAAATTGATATATATGTCAATGTATAACATGTAAATGTATAACCAATTCTCCTAAGCTCTCTAGTGGACATTTAGTGATATTTTGGAAATGTCCATTAAGTAGAAGTTTTCTCAATAGTGGACATTTTTTTAATTTCCCATAGCTGTTCACTATATAGAGGTTTAACTGTATTATTATTTATATAATTTAATACTTTATTAGTGTACATGGTGTCCTGTGAGAATTTATCCATTCTGATATCTCCTTAAGGCTAGGATCACATATAGCGGTTGAGCCGCAGTGGTTCAACCATGACATGACATAGTCAATATTTATACCACGGCCATTTTTCTATAGCAAAACTACATAAATGTAAACGTTTATCAGGCAGTTGCATATTGCATTTAATTTGTTGGATAGTACAACCACTATGGGTGGTCCTAGCCTTAAAAATGGAAATATCATAATTCTGTTTTTTAGAAGGTATCGCAATGGGTAAATTCTCACAGGACACTCTGTACTTACAATTTAAATTATAGGTATATAAAAAAAAGTGGGTAAGTGGGTACCGCTCTGCTGTACATTAGGTGCCGTATGGATCATTATTATATACTATAGGAGTGTTAAATTTGAATCCAATGATAGTTATCATTGTATACAAAAAACGATTCTGAACAAAGATGATTTGTCAGCCTAGGATATAATTTCCAGTGGTTGGTGAAAAAGGTGGTTTATGTTTTAATGGCTTGAATACACCAAAATTTAAGTTCTTTTACAATTATTGTAAGCTAAACTTATGAAAAACCTTGTATTAAATTTTTAACTCTTAGCTACTTATACAAAAAAATTTATGAATTAAACCTACAAAATAATTTGCAAATATTCAGGAATTTGACGAATTTTTGTCAATATTTTAACTTCAAATGCTAATAAAAAAAAATTGTGACTATGTATTCTCATAATTTTTTAATCCCTATAAGAATAATTAATGAGGAACTTTGCATTAAATTTTCAAGTATTTTAATTAGGCCAAAAGGTTGTCTATAAATAGCTCAAAAAAAGTCAAAATATTTTGAAAATTTAAATTTTATTTTTCTCGACTTTTTTGAAAACTGTTGGAAAATGTTTACTGTTGACCTCTATAATGCACCAAGGATATTCACTTTTTCATTGGAAACCATCGCGAAAGTTTGAAATTAAAGCATTATTTCAACTAGTTATGCTGAACACAGGTCACAGACACAAAAAAAAAACACACTCACATCACTATAAAATCAATACATTCATTACTTCGTTCAGAATCAAAAAAAAATTAACTATCAGTTTCAACTGACATACTTTAATCTAAAAAAAGTAAAACGTATAATTTTTTCAAATGACTTAAAATTATTCATTGATAAATGATAGTAAACATTTATATATGATGAACAATCCTAGGTATAATTGATATAATTTTTAATTTTTACATAGAATAATAAGTTTGATCAAGCAAAAAAAATTTTTTTTTTTTAAGTTGTTCAGTTGCATGTTATCAAAATCATCTATCAGATGATTGTACAATAAGCAACCAAGATGCATCAGTTGAAATGGTAAAAAATGAACAATTGTATCCAACTGAAGACACGATTCCATCAGAAAAATTAAATTTACTTTGTACGTATAATTTTTTAACTTGTTTTTAATCTTCTTCTTATGTTTCAGTTATTAATTATTATTTTTATTAATATTTAAAATTTAGTTATTTAAGGATGAATCAAACTTTAATTAGATGTGCGTAATTACAATTATTCAAGATGCTTTCATTCTGAAATTTTTATTAGCACGCCCACAACCACAGTATAATGTTGAAACTTGTTTTAGATCTCCCCCCCCCAAAAAAAAATTCTTGCTTCAATAAAATAATACTTATATTGTTTCTAAAGAGAATCCTGTGTCAATTATAGTTTACATGTGGTTGTACATGTAATAAGTTATACTTGCACGTTTTATCTAAAGCAGTTTAAATCTTACTAACTAACTTAACATTTTTTTTTTTTTAAACTAAATCTAAAGTTTTTAGATTTCTAATTTGTCGGTTAAAAAATACTATGTACAAAATATTTATGTATATTTAATATATATATATATATAATAAACTAGGGTTCAGGACTTGAAGCATTTGCTTATTTTAATAGATTGACTTAAAATGTAGCAGAGTGCTATGGAAGTATAATATGTTACAACACGTTCAATTATGAAGTTTTTAAGTGTTTTTGCTTTTTTCTAAAAGATGTTTTTTGAACAGTTTTTCTACTTTTTTAAGGTTTTTTCTTTTAATATGGTTTATACAATTAATATTCAAAAAATTCTTATCTTATCTACATTGTCGCGTAATCCTTCACTGTCCGTGGCATTGTTGCAGGGCTTTAAAAAATGCTATAAATAGAACTGAAATATTGTTTAGTTTACATTTTATTTTTCAGAAATCCCTTGGAAAATCTATAAACAATAAGGCAAATATGTCTTGAAAGTGAAGTTTTTTTTATAATATAAAGATTTATTTATTTTTTTTGATTTTTTAATTAGAAACTTTTCCTACTTATTTTGTTTTTATGTTTTTTGTAATCTACAATCAATGCACAGTTACAAATTAGGTCTAGTACTTACTTTAACATATAAAAAGAAGTCCTGAGCCCTGATAATAACTAACTTATTTTACTACTGATATATTATTTTATTATTTTTATTTTTAGGTTATGATAATCGTCTAAGAGAATTAGTTTCTGATTCTTATTTACAAAAACTATTGGAAAAAATAGACAATAGTACTAGTCCAAATGAAGAATTAGAAAAAGCTATGATTGAACCTATATTTGAAGAATTTGCTAGAAGATGTTTGGAAATTGTAAAGGACGAAAATTGAAGTTATATCAATAAATCATTGGTCAAATTATAAAAACTTTACAATGTTAATAGGTTTAAAACCATATATTGTTTTCTTATTTTATGATTTTTATCACAAGAAAAAGTTGACTGAAAACTGTAATTATATAAATAATATAAGATGGTATTCTTAAATGTAATAATTTTATATAATTTAAATTATAAAAGTATTTTTTAAAAATTAAATTACAATAATTTATATATTATTTTTGTAAGTCAAAAAGAAAAAATAATCTTCCTGTGTGTTTCTTGATATCTTGTAAATGTTTGATAAGGTTTGGTATAAGGGGCTACTTTATAAACTAATTTTTTTCTTCTTCCAACATACTATTTACTGATTAAAATCATATTCCACTGACTATTGTCTATTACAGCGGTTCCCAACCTTTCTAGTTGTGCGGACCACCAATTGTGTAAAAAAAAACCTTGAGGCCCACTATAATAGCACACTTATATTCGTATTATAATTATAAATATATATTAGGTATATGAGATAAAACTACATTCAAACCTCAAACATTCGATACCGTACACTTATTTTACACTGTAGTTAATATTGATCAAATATTATTATAAACAGAAATATTATAAGTATGAAACGAAGATGTATATAATAATATTATATTGTTCACGGCCCAGTACCGTGCTGCTCGCGGCCGATGGGTTGCGGAACCGCTGGTCTATTACTTTCAAATCAAAGTGACATTTCTTCATTAGATTTTATACAATATATAAATAGTTGACTCCGAGCACTTTGCTACCTATTAAAAATTCCAATTCTATAAAATGATTCACTAAGACATTATCATTGACCATTTTAATTCTCAAATAATTTGTTCAAGCGCCACTTTAAAATGCGAATTTTATAAAATGCTTTCTTATTGCACACTAAATTTATGGTACGATTTTACGAATGTATCATGTAAATTGCAAGCATCGATCTATCATCAATCATTGTTCAGACTCTATGTTTATCAGTCACATAGGCGCAATTAGGTGGAGGCTTGGGGGGTCTTAGCCCCCAAATATTTGGCAAGCCCCCTCAAATATTATTATTTTAGATATTATCAATGTTGCACATTCCATAAACAAAATATATATGCATTGCATTTGTTCTAGCCCCCCTCAAAAAGTTGACCCTAGTTGTGCCTATGATCAGTCAGTGAGTTAGTCAAGTAATAATATTATAGTCATTCTGCTTGACGTAGCCCGTGAGAGTGGTGAGACTTGTGATTATGCGAGCAGATATTATCATGTACGGGTGGATTGCGGACCATACGGGATGTATATGTAAGTTTATAATATCTAACCGTTAAGTTTCAAAGTTACATCATTTTTTTCTTACTCAGTGTATAAAATAAAATAATGTGCCATCTAGTAGTTTTCATTTTGTTATGTTAGTCTATTGCTGTGATTTTGAGATTTACTGTGGACATTGATTTATTTCACTAATTCTTATTTTTGTTGTTATGGTTTTGACAAAATACTACAACAGATCTACATCTATTATATTCAATCATAACCAACAGCGACCTTAATATTGTTTATTTTCTTGCTGGATAGTGACGTCATTACATTACATATCATTACATTTACATAAGCATCTTCTCTGCGACCAATAAAAGCGAATCCGGAATCATCAATGAAAAATGTTACGAAAATGGGGAAAATAAATAATAATAATAAAAAATTGTTACTATGGTTACCAAGAATAAAATTATAATAATAATAGTCCACGTAACAGGCCATTATTTATAATGATTGATAACTCCTTTATTTATTAAGTTAGGGAATCTATGAAATGCCATAAACTTTCTCCGAAATGAGCTCTTCAATTTTAAAAAAAATCATAACGATCGGTTCAGTAGTTTCTGAGAACATAGGCCTCAAAGGCTTACATTGGTTTTCATTTTCACATTTATATAAATTATATTCAATTAAAGATACACATTTTTTTTTTTTTTTATGACGTAGTGTTACATTTCAAAGCTTTATCTCATTTATTGATATTTTTAATTGATCATTTATAATTTTTTGTTAACATTTCTATTTTCAAACAATTTTTTTTTTTTTTTAATTAGCTAGAATATGTTCTAAGTTCTTCTATAAACAATATGGTATCTTCTTGGTTTTGGTTTAGGTCTCAACAAATTCAAAATTAAAATAGCGTTTGACATCTGTATGAATAAGAGTTAATTAAAACAGATTATATGAATAATTATTAAATATTTTTTTATACTTGTAGAAATGAACAAAAAAATGTTAGAATGATGACTGGATTCAAAAATTTTTCCTCAAGTTTTTTCACTAATTCAAAGCAACCCATATGATAATTATTTATTTTAGCACATTCTCTAAGGGTCCACTGTTCTTTAAAACATGATACTGGTATTGGTATTTTTTTTGCTTTATAACTATTTTCACCATATAATCCACAACATGAAAACTAAAAAAATAAAGTTTTAACTCATAAAGAATACTAAAATACTAAATGTTATTTCATGTCTTAACAAAATAACCAACACTTATATCTCTCTAATATTACAAAATGAGTTTAATGAAACCTTCAGTTATAGAGAAAAATGGAGCCTATTATAGTATTATTCAATAAAAAGGCGGCTTAAATTATTTACCTACTGTTTAAAAATAATCTATTCTACGTAGGTAAAATTAATTATCATTACTAATTTTTAATGTAGAGTACAGGCATATCAACAGTTTAAAACATACTAAATCTTAAAAAGATAGATAATCATATTATGTAATTGTAATGCATTTGAAATATTCATTTTTGTTTAGTTTTTTAGCTTATAAATATCGATAATTTTTTTTTTTTTGATTTAGTCAAAATACTTGAAAATTTAATATCAAGTTCCTCATAAGTTAGTCTTATAGTGATAAAAATATTTTTCAAAATCATCAATATTTGAAAATTATTTTGTAGTTAAAAATTTAATACAAGATTTTCCATAAATTTGACTTATATAATAATTATACAAACAGCTGAGCATTGCCCAATTAAAAAAAAATTATCTTAAGTTTACATTTTTATGAAATCAAATATTTAATTGTGAAATAACAATTATCTAGGTACCTACATAAAATAGTTTTAGAATTTTGTTATAGTTAAAAATTTCTAGTCATAGAAGCTTGAAATAAACATCAGTTGTTTAAATTGTCATTTTCTGTACCTAGGTACATGATTTAATTTTGACAGATTCAGGTAATTAAAACATAAACCACCTTTTTCACCACCTAGTGAAAAATATAAATCCTAAGCTGACAAATCATATACGTTCAGAATCGTTTTCGTATACAATGATACCTATTATTATAATTATACATGCATTATAGACTATTATAGTGATAAACTATACTGTCTCTGGTACTACTTCTGTCTTATTCGAGGTACACTTGATATATATCGTACAGCAGAGCGTTACCTACTTGAATAAGTTTACTATCCTTTTTTATATTTAACGAATTACAATAATATTCAATGTCATGTTATGAAGTTATTAGTTAGAACTTGAAATATGAAATAATCATTCATTGTTTTTGTGATTAGAACCAATTTATTTTCCCATAATCAAATCTTCGTCTGCCCTTATAAAATTTGTTGTTGTAACCTACATACAATGACTTACATTATAGCATCACACTACTTCCTTCCAGTGGCGTACGCAGAATTCATTTATGGGGGGGGTTACCATTTATATGTATAAAATATTAAAATGTTATTAATGTAATATTCCAAAAAAGAATTATACCTACATGTTTCACTAACCCCTAATCCCCTCCTCCCCGTTGGTACGCCACTGCTACCTTCTCATTCCTTTCAAACATAGATTAGTAGGTAGGTACCTATATTATAAACTAGGGATGCTCGATAATATCTAGGTTCTCTATTATAAACTGTCACTGAACGAGAATCGTTCTTCGACTAACCCTCTGCACACTTAATAATGACCCAATAGTCTGTGATATTAGCCACTTACTCTTCTGCCCTAGCTTATCTATCAACTAATCGCAAACGTCTAGTCCCCGTAAAAATCACCAATCAAAGTAGGTACGTTTTGTCTCAGACAATTATTAAAATAGAATGTTTCGTCCCGGAGAGTTATTAGTCATAGCCAGTCATACGACGTTTGGTTCTTGGCATAGGTACTTCGATAATCTAGATACAATTTAATGTTTAAATTACAATAGGTACTATAAAAATATACAAATTCATAATCAATAATCATACATTATATTAAGTCAACACAAAATGTCGTAAAAATTAATACCATAATACTAAGATAAATTATATATTTATTTTTAGGTAAACTGACTTATGTTTTTTGAACAATATGAAATATATCAATATTGAATATAGTCTTAAATTCTATATAGTATATAGTATGTTTGTTATTTATTTTCTTTAATTTTTTTTTTTATATACCAATATGCAGTTAGACAAATCAATTTAACTAAAAATTAATATACCTATAATTTATCTTAGTATTATAGTATTTAATTTTAATTTTTACATCTAGTGTTGACTTAATATATAGTAGGTATGATTATTGATTATGTATTTGTATGATATATGTATTTTGTAGTATTGTCATGTAAACATTAAATTGTTCATTAAAAATTAATGTATGTAGTCATGTTGATTATCAAAGTTATACCGGAGACTAAATATCCTATCCTAATAATTGCTAAGAACGAAACGCCCGTTTACCCTTTTCAACATATCACGACCACCTATTGTCACTTTTGAACTGAACAATACCGATTTAATTTATTTATTTTTATACCGATAGAAAAATATATTGAATATATGATCTTTTTTAACCATACGGACTTTTAATTTAATTCATTTGCATACTCTTATAGTTTATACCTACCTAATAAAAATAAATGTTTTTTTTACTATATATATTCAATTTTTGATAAAAAAATAATAATTGTTGCCATTTAAAGATGTATAGACAAATCATAAAAAAAAAATATTTTGCACTATCTCACTGACTACTGACAAATTAACTTATTGGTTGTAATTTTTGTGCCAATAGGGCAAAAACTAACTAATTTTGTACGACAGACGACAGTAAATACAATATCTCAATTCTCAATTACTACTACAAGTTGTCTACAAGTCTTATACATATATTTAAATAAGGTTAATTGAGTATGAATTGTGGATCATTATTCATTAAGAATAAGTAGTGTATTAATTTACATTAATTAAAGTCTGTATATAAGTCTCTATATAAATAATACAAAATTTTTATTTTTACTATTACTTAATACCTATAGATAGCCAGGCAGGTAATATAACTTATAAGTTATAAATACCTTGTCACCTAGGTAATTAAATTAAAATCATAATACACTACACCAGAGATTCCCAAACTGTGGGTCGTGATTATATTTTTGGTGGGTCACGCAATATTTTTATACTATAAGTAAATAGGTATATATTTTTTGTTGTAGGCAATTGATCCACTAAAAAAAAGGTCATTAATTGATGTTGTGGGTAGCCATATTTTAAAAAATTCCCAAAATGGGTCGTACAAGTTTGGGAACCTCTGCATTACCATGTTAAAAACGCAATAGAATTTCTAAGAAAGTAGGTACCTAAGAACAAATTTTGTAGTAGAGTAACAAGCTGACTGCTGAGTAAAACAACGATACTGTAATAGTATAATTTATAATAATAAATAATAAGTCAGTGCGTACATAGACACAGTGCATAAGTGCATTGCTCCAGCGCCCACGAATTGTTTCTTATATTAATTGAGAGGCCCGAATCGGGTTAAATATTATTATATCAGGAAACAGTTTGAATACACTGTTACACGTAAAACGAACTTCATAATTTTACGGGAAAATAACTTACTCTAAACTATATGACATTATGACGTACAATGTAGTGTACTAGTATGTACATTTTTTGAACGGAGAAAAATTAATAATAATCATTTCCAAATATAGTCTAATGGGAACATTTCAGTGATATTACAGTTTATAGTTGCGCAATTATGTATATTACTGTTTAAGACATTTAAGTGTTATGAGTAGTTTTAATTTTAGTTTTCGTAGTGATAAAAATAAAATTACACTACAAAATAAATACAATTTATTGAAGCCAAATAATTACCTAATTTTAATTTTGCATTGTTGACAGTTGTTTATAATATTTTTGATTTGGAGTCTTGAGGACGAACGAAGTATAAAGCAGTCCTCAAAAAGTTTTTATTTCTAACCGTGTTCTTAACCGAATGACATAGGTCATAGGCCCAAATAAGGGCCTATTTTAATTTTAACCTTAGACCAGTTGTTCCCAAACTATTTTGTCGAAGTTTAGGCGTAGGTTTAGCCGCGGTGCCCTGCTAAGATTATGAATAGATTATGAATAGATTATGAATAAGTACCACGTAAGACAGAACAAAAAAAATTCTATACATTTTAAATTATTTATTATGAGCCATAGATTGCGATGCCTTTAAATAGTACTCGCTGTACATGCTCAGTTTGGAAACCGCTGGCTGCTGGGTTAGAGAGATTTTAAGATAAGGCGTTTGTACAACGTATGGGTTTACATGAGATTGACACTTTAGATTCTGAACGAAGTGAATAAGTGATGAATATATTGATTTTACAATGATGTGTGTGTGTTTTTTTTTATGATGTTAGTGTCAAAATTCGAAATACCTAATGCTTTAATTTAAAACTTCAGGAGTGGTTTCCGATGGCAAAGAGAATAAAATTGGTACATTATAATTTATAAAGGTCAAAAGTAAGAATTTTCCTGTACCTAGATTTTAATAAATTATAAAATCGCTAAATACAAAAAAAAGAGAATTTTTATGCGAAACCAGTTTTCGACAATATCCAATTTTTTCTAAGGCTGTAACTCATAAACCAATCACTGTACATACTTGAAATGTTCACCAAATGATTATCTTTGTGTTAATTGTAAAATATTTTAGCTTTTTTGAGTTATTTATAGACAACTGAAATTTTCGTTAATTTTTTTTTTTTGAAGGGTCGATGAAATATTTTAGGTGCCCACTGTCCAAAAAAACTTGAAAATTTAATACAAGGTTTCTCATAAGTTTTTATTGTAGTTAAAAAATTTCAATAATCTCATTTTTTTTTTTTTTTTATTCAAATTATTCTAAATATTTGTTATTATATCTAAAAACTAAAAAGTATAAGTCATAGATATTTCATTTGTTAATAGAAACTAGATTGGCATTTTCTTTACATAATTTATTTAATTTTCAAAATATTTCGTTTGTTTTAAGGCTATTTATAGATAGGTATTTAAAATATTCTCATTTTTTTTTTTATAAATATCGATAAAAATTTTTTAACTGAGTAAATATACTAAATTAAATTAAATTACAATATACATGTTTTAGACACCCTCCTCCAAGGAAAAATTTTCTGGATACGGTCTTGACGTTTACGTCACCGCTTTTTTAGTATATTATTATACCGTTATAATAAAAGTTAATAATTTAAAACTATTCATTTACGGTGGCACTGTGTTGTATGGAATAATATGTGTTATAGGTACAGGGGTTACAAAAGTACCTACAAAATTTAAAAATTTTAAGTGATCATCGGCGTTAACATGGCAATTTACGCGTTTCAACAAAACTTATATAAAATTAAACTTATTATATAATTAATTTTTGTTGATGAATTAATTTTATTTCCTGGATTATATTAATCCATGGTAAAATCTATATATTACTATCACGAACTTAGAAAAGTTAATTCATGATTAGGTACCTACTTCTACAGACTACAATAGCAATATTACTGACATTACAGGTAATGTAAGTGAAACAAAAATATACAATAATATAATATATAATATAAAAATACTAAATATTATTAATAAATAATTAAGATAGGTATCTTAATTCATGGCCCATGCCTATATGGGCTATATTATACAATCTTTTTTTAAAAATATTAGGTATGTTTGTTGAATTATTCTTTCTCTCTCACATACTTTATTAAGAAGACGTAACATCCGTAAGTGTTGTCCGTCTCCGTCTTACAACTTACAAGTGCGTAACGTAGCAAATTTACGATCAGCAGATCAAGTTTAGCTAAGTTAGTCTAAAAATTAGAGTGAATTGACCTATTATGAATAACTCACTTAAAAACTAAATAATCGTAAAAATCAAACATACAAACACAGATAACGTTCTTACTATCAAGTTTCATGATAGATATTACTATATTAAGTTGATTCACTTTAATTTTTAAACTAACGGAGCTAAATGTGATGTGTTGAGCATAATTTTTTTAGACACTTGTAAGTTGTAATCGGACTATTGGAGTCAACACATGCGGGTGTTGAGTCCTCTTAATGGTATACACTGTACAATATAGATAATTTTAATTCTTGAACAGTTTACTGACTAGTAAGTAACGAGTAATGAAATGACTAATGACCGACAATTGATGAGTGAAATTTCTTATTCTATTGACTAATTATTCTAAATTTCTAAATTCTAATAATGTTTATCCCCGGAGTCCGGACCGGACGCAGACGGCAGACCGAACTACTTTCTATATTTCTGATATCAGTCCATTTATTTATTACATTGTATATAATATTATAATGAAGACTAGAATAAGGAGACTAAACTAGTACGGCCGCCCGCATGAAAAAAAAAACGTACCGAAACGAGTCGCAAGATTAAACGGCCACAGGTGGCGCTGCGTGCGCTAAGGTTGCTACTTTAACCCATGCAGTATAGGGATTATTCATGTTTTTTAAGTTTTTTGTAAAATATATGTATTATTTCGAACCATAACCCATTATAAATTTTATAGTTCGTAAAATTACGCATTCATACATGTGCGTATGTGTATATTTCATTAAAATTTTTTTATTATTTTATAAATAATCCCATTATTAGGTATATTATAGTCGATTCTTTACCACTATGAAATAGGTATCAATATTGTTAATAGATTAACATAATGTAGCTGTAGTTGGTAATTTGGTACCTTGTGCATTGCAGTTCATTACTCTAATACTTAATATTATTTACAGTATTTAGTGACTATATTTTAATGAAATATAAATATTTAAAATGATATTAAAATCTAATATTAAATGAATTATACACATATGCACATGTATGAATGCGTAATTTTACGAACTATAAAATTTATTATTGGCCATGGTTCGAAATAATGCATATATTTTACAAAAAACACAAAAAACCTGAATAATCCCGATACTACGTGGGTTAAAGTAGCAACCTTAG
>VUJU01000453.1:93237-106121 GCA_009835225.1 Aphis craccivora
TTATCATTACATCGCCACTTGCGGGAGTGAGAAACCGCCTTTTCACATATATAACCGTGCGCCTTTCTCTCTTCCACATTAAAGACCGCGACCACTTGCGTTGTATGTTTTAACATGGTCTATCCATTCTTCTATTATCTATGCTTATATTAGTCTTCATCACGGTCTTCATGGTATATATGAAAAAAAAATGATTAAACTGTTTTGTTCCATGAAAAACCGTACACGGTATCTGATAAGAGTCATAGCCATATGTTCGCAAGGTCGAGGTTGTTTTTTTTTCGCGCATTCCTTGTCGATGAGGCGTGTTTTCGTGGAAATATGCAGCAGTACATATGTCTGCGTCTGTGAAACTCAAAAAAGTCTAAGTTGACGACTATCTACGAATTACGATCCTGCCGTTTCGTTTCTCAATGCCGTCAGTTTATCTTCCGCTGCTCTCGATCGCAACGTTGACGCTTGGAGTGTCCGCGCCGCAGACCGCAGTTTCCGATTGATGTCGAAACCAATCGGTCGTAGACTACGGTGGTACGCGTACGCTCGTGTCGGTTTCAGTTTGATATTTTTTTGAATTTTTTTTCACACGTCGCTGACTTGTCGTATTCATTTGTTATTACAAACATACAATGTTGCACATATACCCAATGAAAGTATGTAATGCACTTATTTTGTCTTATACACTTTAAGTTCGTTGTAATTATATATTTATATACCAATACATTGTTAACCATACGTGTTTAGGCGGCCACGTTTCCAGCCTAGGTTATTCATTGTAGGGATATTGTACAATTATTGAACTGGTACTTACCGCCATGGATGACGGTAGTGCAGATCAAAAAGCCAACGATGTGCAGTCTGACATAAAACAAAACTGTGTAGAAAATACCAATTCCATACAACCACCTTCTAGTGATAATTGTGTAGCCAAAAAGACATCGTTCGAAATCACTAGTATCACAGAACCAAATAACGATGATAATGATGAAGATTCTCCAGACACTGATTCACATGTTCATGATCACAGAACAGTAGATAACAGGCATGAGGCTGAATTGCAAAATTATGCTGACAACATGGTTGTGTACAATACGTCTAATGATCTAGGCAGTTCCGCACCAGTTATACCTACTAGTTCACAGTATGGTTTGGCTATTGTTGACAATTCAGATAATGGCCACTCTTTGGGTTCAATTAAAAATGAAGATATGCATGGTGTTGATGCTAATTCACAAAAGAATGAGTGTGATTTAAATGGTCTTCAAAATAAGAATAGAAATGAGCGATTCAAAGTGGTGAAAATTGAAAGTACAGAACCATTTAAACGTGGTCGTTGGGTGTGTATGGACTTTTTAGATCATTCAATGAATCAACAACAATCAGGTAATAATAAAATATTAATGGTAAATGGTGACAACAAGGCTTATTCTCAGGCAAATGACTTGGATACTACTGAGCCATTAGACAATGGCCATCATGAAAATCCTGAGTTTAGAGTCTGTACTAATAATGTCAGTACGTATACCAGTAATTGTAATAACTCTGAAAATTATAAAAATCCAACTTCTACTTATAATATTGTATCATCTGGTGTAACTACTCCTATCCATAGTGCTTGTGTGTCTCCTGGTCAAAGTTTACAGACTAATATGCAAATCCCAGTATTAACAAGTCAGCCAATTTCAACTTCTGTGCAAGCACCCCAGCCGCAAAGTCTTACTCAAGTTCAATTACCAACTCAGCATAATAATATTAATCAAAATTGTATACCACATTCCAGCTTACAATCTCATCAAATACAACAAGTTATTGCAAATGCCGGAGTAATGCAATCTCAATTACAACAAACTCAGCCAGTTATCAATGTTATGCAAAATCAAAACCCATCAATACAATCACAGTCTATACAGCACATAAATTCTGTAGACCAGAATGTCTCTCAAACTATGCCACAACAATATCAACCTATGTCACAGGCAAATTTACAACAACAAATTATGCAGCATAATATACCAGCACAATTTCAAAAGTCGTTTGTACCACAAAGTCAATCTGTTTTACCTAACTGTGCACCTATACAGCAATCAGTTAATCAAATGATTAATCAACAAGTTCCTCAATATTACAACTCGCCACCAGTCCAGTCTCAAAATGTTTCTTCTGAATCTTCAACTGCGGTCTCTATGTCAAATCAACATATTGGTCAACAGCAATTTCAATCAATACCTATTCAAAATCAACCCTTGCAAAATCATGTACAGCTACAACAGAACCAACAACAGTTGCCACCCCCTGTGCAACAGATGCAACAACAGCCTAGTCCACAACAAAATATGGTACAACAAAATCAAATGCAATCTCAAATGGTACAACAAAATCAGCAATTGTCTCACCAGCCATCTATTTCTCAGCCTAGTCAACCTCAACAAACTCAACCCGTTCCTCAACAAAGTCAACAAATGTCTCAGCAACACATTCAACAACCTCAACAAACACCGCAATCACAACAGACTCATGTCCAGCAAGTATCTTCTTCACAGCAACAGCAGCAGCAACAACAACAACAACAACAACAAGCACCTCAACAAATGCAACAAGTTGGACAACAATTACAAGGACCACAAGGTTCACAAATTCAGCAGCAATTGCCTCAACAAACTCATCATATCAATCAACTTACTCAAATTACCAATCAACCACATCAAATGTCTCAGTCAAATCAAATGCAACAAATAACTCAGCAAAGTCAGCAAATTTCACATCAGCCTCAACAAATTACATTACAGGGCCAACAGATACCCTTACAGACACAATTACAACATTCTAAGCAAATGCAAACCACTCAAATTCAACCTCAGTCTCAACAGATTCCTCAGCAACAGCAGATTTCTCAACAACAACCCATTAGTCAGAGTCAAATGATTCATCAAAATAACCAACAAATAAATCATACAGGGCAAATGATTCCTCAACAAACTCTTAATCAAGGACAACAGTTAAATCAACAAAACCAACAAGTTCAACAGCAACAACAACCTCAACAGCAAATACAGCAACAATTAACCCAAACTAGCCAACCTAGTCAACCAATGTCTCAACAAATTCTACAGCCAAATCAAAGTATGCCACAACAAAATCAAGTATTAACTCAACAATTGGGCATAAATCAATCAAATCCCCAAATGACAGTGTCTCAATCTCAAAATCAACAAGTAATTCAACCACAACAGCCTCAACACATACAACAAGCAGGGCAGCAATATCAACAACCTCAACAAATGATGCAATCTCAGCCCCAACAATTACCTATGCAAAATAATCAACCCATCATGCATCAGCCAACTTATTCACAGGCTCAAAGTTTGAATGCCATGCAACTTCAACAAGCTGTAATGCAAATTCCAACCAACACTGTTACATCTACTCAAATGCATATTCAACAGCAACAGCCAGTGGGTCAATCCAATATGATGCAACAACCTCAAATTACCGTTATGTCGCAAAATAACATACAACCCACAATTCCTATGTCCCAACAACAAATGACATATTCACTACAACAACATGTACCTATTAACCAAAACTATGTTAATAGTATGCAAAATTGTTACATTCCTTCCCAACAACAAATGGCTCCATACAAACCTTCCATGAAAACTGTAGAAACTGTCAACAAAAAAAAAGAAGACAATAATACTGAAGATGTTGATAATGGAACCACTAATAGTGCAACTACTACTGTTGCTATTGATAACAAAATTGAACAAGCTATGGATTTAGTTAAAAGTCATTTAATGTATGCTGTGCGTGAAGAAGTAGAAGTATTAAAAGAGAAAATTGCAGAACTAATGGATAAAGTTGGACTACTAGAAACAGAAAACTCTAATCTTAGGATGCTTGTACCACCAGACATGTTAGAACAATACAATCGTGAAAAACAAAAAACTACCAATGGTCAGTCAACTCATAATCAATAGGCTTAAGTTCGTACTATTTGGTAATTATGATATTATATCAAAATGTAAGGCCAAATAATGTAAAAAACAGTGATGTGTACAGATTGTTATCTTTATTAGTTTGATTTGTACAGTGTAATATTAGTAAAGACTTTGAGTTTAATCATTTATTTTATTAGCTAACTATGTAGCTAGGTATGTACTTTTATATTTTTTTTGAATGTGATGCTATTTCAAATCAAATAAGCCCAAAGTTAAAAATTATTCAAGTGTTAAGTATTTTAGTATATGAATGGAAGCAAGGACACTGTTATACTTTATTTTGTTCATTTATACTTTTCATAAAATATTGATAATATGTTTTTCATTGTGTTTATTTTTTAAGACTGTTTATAATTAAAACAAATTCAAAATTTAAGTCAAGATAATGATTAATTTTTATTTTAATTATGGTATACGATTATACGAGGTACATTATGTCCTTGCTTTGTGATGTGCAATTGTTTGCGAATTTAAATGTAAACTATATTTTAAGATGGGAACTGACTGAATAAAAAAAACTTTTGGTTAAATTTAAATGATAATTTTTTTAGGTGAGCAGAAAAAATTATGATAGTTATTAATTTATGCTCCAACTGATGATTTTATATAATACCCAGTATAATATGAAAGTTTATTCAAAAGACATTTTTTAATTGTAAATTAGTATAAAGTATAAACTATATCTGATAAAATTATTAAACTAACAATCAAGTAAACAATACTTAAATATGAATAATTTAAATTAAATCCTACATGATAAACATATCATTATTACATTTCTTAATTTGTTATAAAGAATTGTATTCTTTTTAAAGTATGTTTCTTCTCATATATGTCTATAAAAAGCATGGGCATAGGTAGGAAATATTTTTGTAGGAGGGTTGGTCTACATAGTATACATTAAGTTTAATTCACAATATTTATTTTAAAATTGTTTTATCTTTAATTTAGGGTGGTGTTTGAACACCCAAAGTCTTACGTATACCCATGATAAAAAGTGAGTAAAATACAATATACACTATACAGTGTAATACTTTTTTTAGAAATGAACATGACCGATAACCATTAACCAGTGTTATCTTTGTCACTAGATATTTTTACTTAATTTAATTTGTATACTTATTTCTCCAACAAAATGCTGGCATCTAATCACAATTGTAGTCAATAACAAAATTATTGCTGTCAAAGTATTAATTTATTGATAATTTTTAGTCTTTTAAGTTATAATGTATATTTTCTTCATATCTCTATATTGCTCATATTTGTGGTTTTCTGAGTCACCAACAGTGATGTATTAAAAAGAAAATATTCAAAAATTTTAAACTATAGTTTTTGATACAGTTAGTAAAAGAATACTTTATATAGTTATTAAATTTATAGAATTTTGTATTAAATACTCAAGTATTCTTATAGTTCTCTATTAAACACCACTAACTCTATTCAAAATATAATAACCAATTATTTATTTATATATTACCAATCGTTAATCTAAAATGTGTATTTCTGTTTATGAATATTTTATTTTTTTTAATACATTATTGTGTGTAGATAATTGCATTTGAGTTGTATTTTAAACACTTTCAAGAAAAATATTTGAGTATTTATCCAAAATGCTATTCTTTACAATACTGGCCACTAGCTATATAAAATAAATTAATAATTATTTTTATTTATTTCACTAATTCCTACTATATATTATTTAATAGGTATCAAAAATGTATAACACTTAATCATTAAAATAGGTAATTGTGAAATTTAACTTGTAATTAATATCACTAGTAATTTATTTTATATTAGCTGTCTAGGCTTCAATATAGTTTTAAAATATATTTTTATTAGCTTGCTGTATAATGTGAAAAGATTTCTATGTACCTATATTTTATTTGTTTCAATTATTATGAATTGTGATAGTTTCAATATATACAAAATTGATAAGGCTTGTGAATGTATACCTAATATTTATGTATTGAAGATATTTGTTTTTGCCTTTTCAGTTCAAGAATATATGTTCTTCTTTTTATACTCCTACTAGACAATATATTATATTATAATAAATAAATAACTAATTTATGATAAAAAAAAAAAAAATGAGTATTATTATTATTTTAAACTATTTAACTTGGTTATACTGTTATAGATATAGATTCTATATAATTACTTCAGACTGAAATGAATTCCAACGTTGTGTGACATCTGATTGAATGTTGTAATTTAAAAAGCTTAATTTCATTTCTTTTTTTACCATAATTTCTTGATCAGTTTTTCTATTAATTATTATTATCCCAAGTCCAAGCTGAAATATTGCACTGATGATCATAACACTACTAATCTATATTTAAATTAAATATACAAGTATAAATTATTGTAGGAAATCATTATTAATGATATTCAGGTACCTACTAAATAATAATAATAAAAAAATGAAAAAAGAATGAATTGAATGAAAGAAAGAAAGAAAGAAAGAATGAAAAAAAAAATAATAAATGATGAAACATACTAAGCATATGTATATAAGTATCTTAAGTGATCTGCAATTTGCCTACTCCCATGGGTAGATATGACCAGGTGAGTTATAACTTAAAAACTTACGACTAGACTTTTTTTATAATTTTTCTGAGAATTTTCCTGTCAGTTTTTTTATTCGCTTATCAAATATATACATATGAGTATATTACTGATACATTGAAAAATAACCATAGAAATTTAGACCTCTCTCCTAATAAAACCCTCCACATAAATATAAGTAGTATAACCCTGGATAAAATAATTCCATATGAAATTTTTCATAATTTAATTTCTAATGGATATTTAGAAAAAAAAAATGTTTTTGGACTGATATATTTTTACCAGTATACTTAAATTAGTACACAATAGAACGGAACACCGGGTATACTCAATACTTCTATAATATTATAATAAAATTGTGTAGATAAAGTTACAGATACTTTTCTTATCCGTTACATCTGTAATTGTTATGTATCAATCTATATAGATACTAATATACTATAATATATTATTATAAATAGTAGAATAGTATATTATCTTATGTATATAAACTATTTGTACAAGGTATTATAGTTACATATAATTTTTATTATGGGGTTATTTTTTTTCGGTATTATCACTAAAAATAATATAGATCCTAGATATTTGTTAAATTGGTATTTTATATATATATATATATTTGAACTATTATAAAAAAAAAGTTAAAAATTATAAAAAAAAGTTATTTTTCGGATATCGTACCCCAACGTTGGCGAATGGCGGCGATGGCCGGCCGCGGTCGCCGGGAAATACCGATTCCGTTATCGTACCTACCCTATTATATTTATATCAATATTATCACGTTTCATCAAGAAGACAAGAACTGTCAGTTACTCATTTCCCAACACGACAGCTGGCACACTTTTGTTTTGACTTCGAGGCCTACCCAAGGGCCAAGGTGTTTCTTCATAACAAGTCGAAGGATATTTTCGATTTTTTTGCCCGAGCGCAGCGCAGCGAACGATTGACAACGTTTGCATCACTTCTCAACAATTTTGATTCCGTTATCGTACTCTTCTCTACTTATTTAAATAGGTATTTAATGTATTATATTCTAGTATTACATACTGTAATTACGTATTACAGAAAAGATCCCATTTTTCAGGTAAAAATCAGAATTGTATACTTTTATCATATTGTATCATATAGCATTATTGCACTTAAGGTACCTACGATATGTAGGTAACCGAAAAGTACCAAAAAACAAAAATAAATTTAACACAAATATATTATTTTACGGGTAGTAGCACATAGGTAATTTTTACCATGGTGTTATTTATTTGGGGGATTTATATTATCTATGTATAGTTGTATACCTACTTATTATTTACCTCAATTATAATATTTATATACCAACTGAATAGGTGAATGTTAATTATCTAAATAAATATGCTTGTTAACAAATATATTATATAAGTACATGTAATAGGTATCTAGTATGTATATAAATGTATGTATAATAAGTTAAATAATTAAATAAATTCAGTAGGTACCTTATCCATTAGTATAATATTATGAATAAATAATGAAATAATTTATTAATTTATAACATTAATTTGTACATTTACCTACACAATAGCAAAGTTGTCTACGTATAGTTAAAGCACTATATAATGCACATATACATGATAAAATCATTAAAAAGCCGCTATACAAACATAAAAATATTGCCTTATTTGATTCTAAGTTGAGAAATGTTCTTGTGATATCCAAATTTGATAAATATTTGTCAGCTGTTTTCATTAATATAATTGAAAATATCTAAATCAAAATAACAAATAATATTTACATTTGTTTATATTGTCATAATTTATTAATGGTTAATCGTTAACCTATACTTACGATTTCGATAAAAATTAAAAACTACTTATCCAATAGGGCAATTTCCATAGTTGTACCTTGTACCTATATAGTATGTTTTTAAGGATAATTCAATAATTGTGTAAATGATAATTAAAATTACCTATATCTTATAAACAGGGGCGTGCCTAGGGGTGGTTTTGGGTGTTCAACCCTCCCCCCTAAGAATAAAAATTATACAATATATATTATATAAAAACTTATATACTTAAAATAGGTATGTTAGTAAAAATATTGAACCACCCCTTCCAAAAAAATAAATTTCTGGGCACGCCCCTGCTTATAAAATAATATATTTAGAAAGTTATTTATTAAAGTTAGTAGATATTAATTTTTTTATTTCATAAAGTTAAATATATTTCTTAAAACTCAGAACATAAATAAACGTGGGTAAATGAGTATTATTCTACAGTACAAACAATTAATACAGTGTTAGCTATCGAGTAAGTCGCCATGTGTTAAATTTTAATTCAATAATATATCATTGATCATTCAATCATTGTAAATTTGAACACAGATAAATTTATTCTGTGATGTGTATACGAATGATTCTATAGAACGGAGACAAAGTTTTTCATATATTTTTTTTTCTGATATTGTTAATTGTGATTTATTTTACTAGAAGTAAATTGTAATAGGTACAGTAGAGAATCGGACATTTTGGCACCATTTCGGCACGGGGATATCTTGGCACTGCAGGTATAATGTATAATATTAATTCAAAAAATACAAAATAAATAATATTATATATTATATTATTATAATATATAATAATAAAAAGTACATGGTCTAACAACTCTAACATAATATGTATAATAATTATTTAAAAATATGAATTAATAGTTTAAATAAAATTAAAATTTAATTGCGATTCGCATTAAATACGTAATGCAATTTTTTGTATTATATTTGCTTACTATTTTATATAATCGATGATTTAGGTTAGTATATTTTTATTATTTTTGAGGGGGACTTCCTCCGGCAGTTTAGTTAAGCTATAAAAATATCGTGGCCTGTTTGAACCCTTCTCAAGCAATTTATAAATGTTCAAATTGTTCTGCTCCACACTCCCATTTCAATATTTTATCTCCTATTTGCTGCCTTAACATGATTATTCGTCCTATTTTCAAAATGTCGACTGGATTATACCGATTACTTTACATTTAATATACTACACTTCGCTTTATTGCTTTATCATCTTAACTGCTGTAGTTACCTACATTTATCTTACCTATAATTTAGTCGGTTCTTACGTTACACAATAACAGATATATTTGACTGGATCATAGGAGCCCGGATGAGGTGGCAAGCTGGGAAATTCCCCTCCCCTGGCTTTTCCAAAATATAATTTAAATTTAATATTTTAAGATAAATTACTATTTACTGTATAACAAATTGAAAGTGGTTGTATGGATAATAGATTACCATTCTAAAAATATTAGATTTGATTCTTTACAGTCGAAAACCATAATAGTACATACAATTATACAAATTATACAGATATTATTTTGAGGTCTGCATAAATATTATTATAGGTTGGAATTATATTTTTAAGCTTAAACCAGGATTGGAAACATTTTTAATTTTACCGTTTTCGTTATTGTTAATTAATTAAAAAAATATAGTTTTTGTTTGACGTTTTTGATTATTACTTTTCAAAAACTTTATTTAGCTATATTTTTTCCAAATAATGCTTTTGATAATTTCGTTTTCGTTTTTTTTATATTCATATGATTTATTATAGTACCACTAGTACCTACCAGGTAATTTAGGTAAACACAAAAAATAAAATAGTTAAAATAGATAACCACTAATAAAAAATAAAAATAAAATAAAGTAAGCTGTTTTAATTTAATAAATAATAATAATTTAATATTAATATTTAATAATATTAAGTCATAACTTATAACTAAGAATCACTTTTTTTTATGAATTATATAACTTAATGTTTATAATATATTTTGTAAACATAACAATTTTATAATTTTTTATTAGAACAGAAATATTATTTTAGTGGTAATGATGGTATAATTTATTTTTGTCTTGGTTTACGATTTTTTTTTTGTTTAATTAAGTTTTTTAAAAAAAACGTTTTTCATTCTTGGTTTAAACTGAATAAGTAATTAATTTTTTTAGGATTTTTTAAATATTGATTTTTACGATGTTGGAAAAATAAATCTACAGTGAATGACCTAAATAATAATAACAAATTGTTTGGTAAAATTGTTGATAATTTTGGAACAAATGCGAGACGATTACAATTTTTTTTGACTCTTTGAGAACTAATAAAGTTAATTTTACCTATACCTATGTGGCTATGTATCTAGGTATACTTTTAAGTTGTAACATAATAAAATATATAAATATATTATATACCTATATACGAGTATAATACAAAAGGTTGTTGTTTTAAAATAAAAAATTATAATATTTTTCCTCAATTTTTAACATTGCTCCCTTCCTAGAAAAATATCTATACACTGGGTTGTACTATTGACAATTTTATTAGTTATTTTTCATAATAGTAATATTCTTTATCTTAAAAAACGCCGCGTCGAAATGGCTAGTGCCGATATGTGTTTGCGCCGAAACAAATAATTTATGTTTTTTGATAGTAGGTAAATGTACTCTAATATTATTCTAAAAATAGAAAATGATAATAACCTAACATACATTTTAGTATGTTATGCGTTTAAATTAACCAAATTTTATTATTATAAAAAAATATATACAGTAAAAGGGAAATAATTTTTAATAAAATTAATTTTGTTGTATCTACTTAATAAAAAAAAAACAAATAACGTTAGATACTTTAACTAAACATTTATTTTAGCATAGACGATGGACATATGGTATTATAAAATATACATTGGCTCTCTTTACAATAAGCTATTTATAAACATAAAACATTTTATAACTATATTTACGAATTTGTTATTGTAATAAATATTGATAAAAAAAAAAATTGAATGTTAATTTAAAAGTTGTACATATAATATGTATTAACATATTTAGTTCCTCATAAAAGTTATTCTTAATTCTTAGTAGGTATTAAAAACTAAAGTTGAGCATAAATCAATCATGTTGATTTTTTATGGATGTTTGAAGTTTAAATTAGGATTCGTAATAAAAACATTTTTCCTTTAACGAATTTTATTATTTTGTTCTACTTAAAAAAATTAACATGGAATATTATCTACCATACATTATTTATATGTATAAATTAATTAGGAAATTATTGTTTTCTATGATATAAATAATATGTTAGAATACCTAATTTTAAATTATTTATGGGAATTCCTTTAAAGTGTCTATTGATAAATATTTTTATGGTAGAAAACAAATTTTGAACATTTGAATTTTCAATAATTATTGTAATAATGAATGGATTACTCAATAACAAAACACGAATCAAATTCAAGGTCAAATACATTTTAAATGTTTCATGTTATTACTTGTATCGTTAAATACACTGCAGTCTTCAGTTTTTTGTTTCACGCAATCAGTCATCAATTATAACATTGTACATATTAAATAACACCATAAAAACCTTATTTAACTTTGTTAACCCATTAACTCCATAGACTCGCCACTTACCCATCAATTTAAGAAGCGATTGCTTCACATGTCACATGAATCGATGACACTGCCTAAGTATTTCTCTAGCATTTCACTAACACTTAACAGATTAACATAATGGTGTCAGTTAAAACCATACGATTATGCATTTATAATTATATTCTTTGTATATTAAACTTAAATTGTATCAAATTTTTCTATTTTGGGGGATGTTAGGGATAGATAATTAATTTATTATTATTATAAAGTTAAAAAAAAGCGGGCAAGTGGGTACCGCTCTGCTGTGCATGGGCGTCACCGTTTTCGGCCAAAATGTACCCTACTCTTTTCGGTCAGCACAATTTTCTTTTAAATTTACAATTATAACAACTTATGAGTTATGATTATATCAAAAAATGTGATTTTTTAAAAAAAAATTATTACCTAATACTCGGTGAAAAAATAATAAAATAAAATAATTGGAAATACAATACATTTTTATAATACATTAATTGAATAAAAATATAATAATAATTAAATATGCATCGAATACTTTGTTAAAAAAATTATAAAATAAAATAATTGGTAATACAATAAATTGTTATAATACATTAGTCGAATAAAAATATAATAAAAATTAAATATGCATCTAATACTTTGTTAAAAAAATTATAAAATAAAATAATTGGTAATACAATAAATTGTTATTTTTTATAGTTATATGATATTAGTTTGACAAATTTGTAACGACATATTTTATTTTTTTTATAGTCTTCAATGTAATCTTCATTTCGTCGTTGGCGTTCCACATTTTTCGTACCTCGAGGCGTTTTTAAAATGTTTAAACTTCTTATTTTTATATATACATCTGTTTGGACTTCATTTATGAGTACAGCTAACCAGTTCATTATGGGTGGAGTATGTTTA